>JTDE01004535.1:45189-56557 GCA_014338405.1 Paragonimus skrjabini miyazakii | reverse complement strand
CCTAGTTACTGGGGCTCAAACCAACTGTCTCGTTTTCGTGCAGTAAAAATGAAGCACCTTTTATGTTTCTACAAGCGCTCCGGGAATACCTGTGTGACTTCTTCTTTATTCCGAAGCTGGTTGACTGAAATTAGTCAGTGACGTCGGGTTCTATTTTTCGTTGATACTACGCTTAAGTATAGAGACGTCACATGGGTGAGTAATAACTCTGCCACCAGCCTGTACTATTGATAAAGCCAATGAATTAAAGAGTTAGCCGATTCTTCAATTATAGGGTTTCGAAGCTCTTACTGAAATACATGATACCGGAAGTTAAAAGCAAAATTTAGGATAGAATGTTTATCATTCTTCACATTTTCAAGAAGATGCGCTTTGTTAAACGAGCCTGACTTGATGTGCCTTCCAATGTCACTGTCAGCACTCGCAACAAATTTGTGTTCTTCTCACGATCAATTGTTGTGATGACGGAGAAGCGGAGCAGCAATACATGTAACAATTTTCTCCACCGTGTTTCTCGAGACGAAGAATGCTTTGTAGTTGGGTAATCTTAGTTAACACCGTCAGGTGACTGAAGGTAACTCAGAAGAAGTGACTGTAAACTAGGAAAATTCAGTAGTTCAACTGAGTGTTACTCACGGCGATGCAAAAACCACATGAATAATCTGAAGTTATTCGCTTTGATCCATGAGCACATTTGAAAAGTTAGCTGACTGCGTTCTAGAACCTGGTTTTCTCATTATCGATCCATCTCGAAAATCAATATAACGGAAAATATTTTCACATTTGTCTAGCTTTCATCAAATAAACAGTAAAATTTATGGTGCTACCTAATTAATTGTCAAATATTAAGTTCAGGGTGGCACAATTTGTCTCCACATGGATCAGAAGGCTCACACCGGGTAATTAATTATTGATTTCAGTTTGATGCGTCCCATCCTAACGAGCATTTTATGAAATTAACCAGACTATGGATGTTGATGTGTTTTATCTTGTTCACCCTTGGGAATGATTGAGGCTAATTCAATCTTGCCAATCCGTTATCTTTCTAATGGCCGGTTTGTGTTGAAGTTTCGATGGGTATGTTCTAGTATGCTTGACCGAACAGTAATTGTTGACACTAACATTGATCCAAACGATATTAGTATTTTTTGCGAAAATTTCCATTTGGTCATAACAAAAGCAGCTTGACGAACATGTTTTCGATGATTCATCATCAGGTCAACCACATGATATAAAATATTTTAATTAATGTGTAGTGACCATCAATTGTGTGACTTCTCAAATGATCCCGGCTGCAAGCGTGTTTTGCCGCTTGTCTGTTCTAAACGCACGATTCTGTGTACTTCTGTCGTAGGGGACTAATACGAACTCAGTGTCACTTTATTCGGTTGTGCAACGAATCCACGCAACGAATGTCTGCCATTTTCATAACTACTCATCTAATAATCCATTATTCAAGGTCATTTAACCCGGACCTTTTCGAGTGTTGTTCGACGCACACGAAAGTTCTATACACTTTTTCATTTGGTGTGATTTTGCGTGCTTCCGAGTTTGTTGGATCCCACTTCGTGCTTCTTTTCTTTCTTCTATTGGATGCTACCGTTGGTCCCAGACTAAGCTAGAACTAACTACTTATTATATTTCCAAACATTACTAAAATATATACAGTTTGTTTCCAAACCTTGCCATGTTCTTTAACTTCAATATCCGTTGAGACCACATATCGATTGCTCTTCCAGAAAGATGTTTTAAATTGTTAGTGGACGAAAGTCTAGCGCATACTCACTTGTCCATTACAGGTGTAAGCAGACGGAGTCGTTTAACTAGCCAGAGAAGTAAAAGAACAAAACACACACGTCTCAATATTAATCGCCTGTCATTCTAGATACGCGATAGGTTTATGCCTCGTGACAGAAGCCAACTATCAGCGTGCGTGCGGATGAGGATGCACTACTCAAATTCAAGAGAGTTGCACGCGTGCGTTCAAGAGCATCTGCTGCTATCTTCAGCTATGGCAACAAACTGTTTGCGTGAACAAACAGCTGAATTTCTCATCCGGATAGCGATCGCCTCGGCGGTTGTTAACATACGTTGTATGATCATTTTTGGGTTGAATAATTGAAGCTCTGTAGACTATGCGGAAAACCTGCTTTTGGTCTACTCGATGATCCACATCACCTATATGTGCAACGATCGTGAATTTGGTAGATGTAGTCACCTTGGTTTCAAGTCAGACTGTACGATGTTCTTATTCACGGAGTCTAAGCATATTCCGTGTCTAGAATGAGTGCGTGTTTTTATTTTAGTTTTTTCGACCCACTAGACGACCCAGCCTGCTTATACTCATTGACATATCCTATATAATGGTAACAGTATAACTGCTGATCATTTTGAGTGCTTTGGTGCTTCCTCCCAAGTTCCGAATATCGAGATATACTTGCGTCATTAATCAATGCCCACAGTCACACTCTACTGTGTTGCCTTATCTGTTACATTACTGAGTTCATTCACCTCTTCAGGATGAGAATCGTACAGTGTTGCTCTTGGTCACAGCTACATTAGGTGTGTGTTGCAACGTATCAGTGTTCTTCTACCCGACTTTGTGTGTCTCATTGTTTATGAAAGTTCGTTTAACACTGGGGCAGACACAACCTCGGCAAATAGCATGCTGACAGATTGGCAACTGAAGCATATATCGGTAATATGTTGCAGTCTAGAATATGCGTTTAGTGTTGGGAGGACCATAGAATAACAGTGAAGCTGAACTTCATGATCATTACCAAACTGACTTGAACGTAGTTTCTCATTGCACACAACTTTCCTTCGAAGTTGAACGACATGATTCAACAACAGGAACACCAAACTCTTACTGTAAGCTGACGACATAGCTCACGAACAATGTACCGACATGTGTTGTGTAGACTTCGAACTCTAACCCAATTCAATTTACGTAGGTCCTGTCACCCGAAATCCCTGAAATTATCTTGACTCTACTCCTTAGTTCATTAAGACGACAAGGAGACATATATTGCGAGATGCAAGCATTTCGTTTATTCTCATCAGTCGATTACATAAAACATTCAGTTATATGGGTTAAGCGCATGGTGACAAAACAATGAACTGAACGAAACATCAACATGGGAGTAATCAGGGTTCTTTGCCACGGTAACGAAATTGGTTACGTCAGCACCTTTTGCCAACAAAGGGCCGGTGCGTGAAGCTTGATCAACAATGCCTCGGAGAACGCCAACAGCCCATAAAATTGAATGGTTTATATAATCGACTGATGAAAATAAATGAAATGCTTGCATCTCGCAATGTATGTCTTCTTGCCGTCTTAATGAACCGGATAAAGGGAACTCAATGTTTCAAATTTCTACTCCTTAGTGTTTACTGTATACTTATGTGTCATCTAAAACAGGGTCCTTTATTTGGTGTTAGAATAAGACGACTGATCGATATGTTGTTGCACAATGTTCCAATGCGCGAGTTGGGCGAAGTATAACAGGGACTTTCGGAGTTAATTACGGTAACAAAAGGAAGATATGCGAGGCTTTCTAGGGTAACTAACTGGCCAATTTTGTAATCGTTATGATTAATTGTTCTGTCCGAACATGAATAGCCGCAAATGACTAACATAAACAATTGTTTCAAGTAAGAATTTAATGTTCGAAATGAAAGGTAACGAACCAAGTGAAAGCATGCTGGTGCCGTACGTGCGTTGACAACACTCCTGAGGAAGGCCGTCCGAGGTGGTTGAAAAGTAGAGTATGACAACTTGCTCGTAACGTTGTGATATTCTCAATCCACTTATCAATAAATAAATTCTATGCATGCTATGAATCTTTTTTGCGACAAAGTTGACCACGTGCCCGTCATGAGACATGCGTTCATCAGTGTCGAGTGGTTCACAGTTGCGCGGGTTTCAAGTGGATGTGGAATGATTGGCCAGGGGAGGTGAAGGGTTTGTACGAATTGTTTTTGGGCACATAGGCCGAGGTTGTGGAGTCTGATAGAAATAGCCTCGGCCGTTGATAACAATCGCACTCTGACAGCACTGGAACAGGATTGACGAACCTTTTAGATGACTGGGAACGGATCCTCTCCGATAACCGCCTTGTGGTTCTCCCAACGTAACCGGCTTGACAATAACAGGCGTTATCGATGCTTCAACTTTCGAGCGTATCAGACCTACGGGAACTGTCATTCCGCGTTTGTACGGTCTTCCCAAAGTTCATAAGGACGGAGTGCCGTTAAGACCGATCCTAGACACGTACAATTCGCCGTATCATGCTTTAGCAAAATGGCTAGTGGAGATATTAGAACCGATCAAATCACGACTAACTCCTTTTAGCCTAGAAGACATCTTCAACTTTGTAGGCTCAGTCGGTTCAGTGATTCAGTGTTGTCCTTGGATGTGACTTCTCTGTTCACTAATGATCCATTGCAAGAAACCATTGACTATCTGTGCACCTATATTAAGAGCAATCAGATTGATGTCGGAATTTCAGTGGAAAAATTGAAAGAACTATTGTTGTTTTGCACCTGTAATGTTCAATTTCAATTTGATGGAGAGTTATACAGGCAGAAAGATGGAGTAGCAATGGGTTCACCTATAGGTCCGCTACTCGCAGATATATTTATGGCCAAACTAGAATCCACTGAACTCAATCACATAATAACTAAGTGCAACCCCTACAAGCGCTATGTGGATGATATTTTTTGCCTCCTTCCAAACGACGATTATCCCGAGGTCATACTAGGTGAGTTCAACAAAGCGTACCCGAATATAAAGTTTACCGTAGAGCTGGAACAACACAACAGACTCTCATTCCTAGATGTCGCGTTCCTTCGTCGCTCAGAGGGAACAATTCAAAGATTGATTCATAGAAAAATGACGTGGACAGGTCAATACACACATTTTCACAGTTTTGTCCCATTGAAATACAAAAGAAATTTGGTGTGTTGTCTGTTGAACAGAGCGCAAAAGATATGTACACCGGACACTCTCCAGGAGAAAGTTATGTATATTCGAGAAACTCATCGGAAATGGATACCCTGAGAGATTCATAGACAAAAATCTGCATTCCGGTATGAAGCGTTGAATTTTCCAGACAGCACTGAAAAAATCGGTTTTCATCTGTCTCTCTTATAGAGGTGAGGTTAACAGTGAAATAGTTAGTCGTAGACTTTCAAACGCGGTCGAGAGTGCCTACCCAGCAGCGAGACTTATCGTGTCGTTCGACACCCGCCCGATACTGAAGCCACGCCTTAAAGATAGTTTACCCAAGTTCCCTTTGTCTTCTGTATCTACTCTCTCACTTGTTGTTGTCAAGCCGGCTACGTATGGAGGACCACAAGGCAGCTATCGGAAAGGATCCGTGAACACCTACCGAAATGGCTTCGCAACGGATCGATAAAGCCCATTTCCAGTGCGATTGGTTCCCACTTACTTGAAAGTGGCCATCAAATAAATCCGGATGAAGCGTTCCGATTCATCTACAAGGTTCGTCAATCCTGTTCCAGTGCTGTCAGAGTGCGATTGTTATCAACGGCCGAGGCTATTGCTATCAGACTCCACAACCTCGGCCTATGTGCCCAAAAACAATTCGTACAAACCCTTCACCTCCCCTGGCCAATCATTCCACATCCACTTGAAACCCGCGCAACTGTGAACCACTAGACACTGATGAACGCGTCTCATGACAGGCACGTGTAACACTCCAACACATTCACCAACACACCCACCCTCCCCCAGTAGACTGTGATCCGTACCACTCCTGTGATTTTTTTGATGACCTGTTTGACACGTTTGACACGTTTGTTTGAGGAAGACATTTGGTTTATTACTGGGAATTCAAATAAAAGTGTCTGTATTGTTGTTTTATCGGTAGCCGCTACATCTTTAGATAATACTAGCATGGTTTTCCGTGATCAGCTGGCTGGTATACTGGTTAACGATTGATGATTATACTTTGGGCCTACCCTGGGCTCTGGTGCTACATGACTGATTGCCAGCTAGTAGGGAACCAACACAACAGAAGTATTTATAAGAATGTTACAGAAACTAACTGCTTGAAAATTGTAGGGGTAGAATGTTACAGATTGTTCTACCGTTTCAGCTGGGTTTTTGATTCCATCATGAAGCTTTATTAAAATAGGAAACTAATTTGTTTCATATATTTTTTAGTAAAAAGATGTATGCTACTCTTGAAAAGTCTCGATAATATTTACCATTAACAGTAGCATATTCTTAATTGCAGCAGCCGTTTGATTGTCTGACAGGGAACAAACTTTGAGAGGATGAGTGAGTGGAAGTTTGGCATGATGCAATTCATTAATTTGATTTCTAGTAACGTTAGAATGGAATTTTCGCTCGTTTTACGGGTAGCTGAACACAACGCGGGGTTGTCAAGCATAACATCGTGAGAAGCAATTCTCACTGTGTACGAAGTCTGCTGACTTCTGTAGTGTAAGATCTATTTGAAACTCACATGTTTCATCCACTCACTTTTTTGACAAAAAAAAGCCTTCTACTGCTCAGCTGTTCTGTTGTGCATTTGTATGAATTGTGGCGAATGCATTATATTAAATCTGTCATGTTGTTCCTTTTCTATATTTCATTTCTCATTACCTTCCACGTGTAGTTCATCGAGTAGCCGAATTCATGCACGAAACGATGTTACGCACAAATTTACTAATGGAAGCAGAGAACCATGAACTTAATGAAGTGTACGTTGGATAGTTTGATACCCCCTGAACGAATTTTTTGAACGTTTTTAATGGAAATAGTGTTTTGTCTGCTAGTAGTACGCATAAGAAATTCATGAAAAATATTTTGTCAAATATTTTGCACATCACGTTTACCTAGAAGTTATTTTTTCCATGCATCTAAAACGGTGAACTGTCAACATATGTATGGTTATTCTCTCGTGCTTATCATGAGGTTACTAACGTTGTTCTCATCAAGCTAGTCTCATAACCACCAAGGCCACATCGCAAAATTTCAGTCTGAACGAGGAAAGACACTACTGATTAACTTCAGTCTAAAGGTTTCTTTCGAAGTGGATTTACCGAAAGACTTATTTGAATGCTAAGTTTACTATCGATTGTGAGTGCATTTGATTTGAAGTCATCTGTTTTTTAACTATATATATGCCCAGACTGCAGTACAAACAGAGACACAGCCAACTGATTTGTTTTCATGTCAGGCTAGTGCAACCTTTCAATGACGATGTATATTTCGTTGCGTAATCGCCACTTTCTTGCTTACCTATTGTTTTTTTGTTTTGTCCGGTGATTTATCTTGTTTATTCCCCTAGGTTTGAATGAAGTTGTTGTTTTATACGCTGCTTTACTTGATATCACGTCATTGCCTTTCATTTTAGATTCGCACAGAGAACGCTTTGTTCACTTCAGGCAAACTAATCAAAAGTGTACTGAGTTGAATTCAACAACAGGCCTAAACAGCTTCCTAAGTCTTTTTTTTGCGGATAAATATGACTTGTTGTAATAATTCATTTAAACGATTCATTCGAAGATAAATTTGTACTGATAGTAGCCATAAGGTTAGGATGTCCGAAACATTTAAATGCGTTTCAGCGTTGTTAATTAATCACAAGTTAAATACATGTAGTTGTTATAATATTGAGGAAACGGAGCACGCGGAACCTAATGCACGGTTGATCTAGTTGAATGCGCCTGTTTCTAAACATGTTTTATTGAGCACTAAACTGGTCATTCCTTCAGTTTAGCTAGTCACCGTAGATCCCAGCTCATGTACATAAATGACTATAATCTTTGCTTGTACGGTTAGGTCTAGATGCGTGTACGACAGGCTGACTACTACATGCAAAATAGGCCGACCTTGGATTCATTACCTTCTCTTCATAACAACGTTTATCATCTTTGCATTCATTCACTAAATTTTCGTTCAGCTGCACCAGACACAGAAACTTTTGTTTGCCTTTCACATTTTCAACCATTTAAACGTCGTCTTTGCCAAGAAAACTGACCACGCACACGAGCTTAATTGGATACGTCCTCGCACAGCAAACTTTGATCAACTCGGTGAACATAGGTATATCCGCTTCGTTCATGTTTTCTGCCATGTTTTGTAAACGATAAACGTCATACACCTTGTCTTTGTGTAGCTGTAATCATGTAAAGGTGTTCCGACTTCCACTTGATTGCTCGTTGTTTCTTCATCCGTGAAATGTTCACTCTTAAAACCAACGTTTGAACGGCCGCCGTCATACAGGATGGAACTAATCAAGTGAAGATAACAGACATAGACTTCTGCTCGTAGTATGTAATTTACTTATTCCAATGTCATTGCTGTGCCTAATTAAAAGCAAGATTTTTCGTAGAATGTTGGTTTTGAAGCTGGCAATATCAAACAGATCTTTGCAGCCCTGTTCACATATTTGTTTATAGATACCCAATCTGCTTCAAAGGATAAAGCATTGAACACATATCTCCAAGATAATGTAATCTGATCTGACACTTCTTTACATAGTCCGGTAAGATAAGACAATATTTAATAAGACAAGGAACAAACCGTACGGGTCATTTATGACTGACCCTTGAAGACTAACAGGAACTGTTTGTCAACTTCTCAATCACTCGATTTATATCACCGTAACATTCACGAATAAGACTTTTGAGCATTTTCTCATCCTGGTCAAAACCCATTGCTCTCATTGCCTTAAACTTTGGTTCCAAATAAACAGGCTGGCGTGCAGCCCGTTCAGCTATGCCCAACAGGGTCGACTGAGTTGCACTAAATCTCCGTGATTCTTGCTTCCCATTCAATGGGGACAGCGGTACTCCTACGTTGTTCTGGGTAGGGTTAAACTGAAAACCGGGGGAGGATGGCTGAACTGGTGCCACATGGGTATCGGTAGGAGGAATAAAATGGTCCTGCTTTGGAGTGTTCAGAGTGTTTGTGGCTTCTGTTAACGTCGTTCTATGTGGTCGGGCAATATTCACAAATTGACCCGATATCGTTCTGCGAGGTGTCTGCATAATCCGGTTTTGAGGATTTGAAGCTGATGAACTAGACCTCAGGTCGCGTGAAATGAAAGGTTTCGCCCTGGATTCTGGTTTCTGTGGATGCATCGCTTGTTCACATTTTGTCCGATTCACTGTAATAACAAGCCGAACCACACCATCAGAATATGGACCGTCCAAAAAACATTCTTCTGCAACTCGCAAATCGTCGGCATCGTGGATTGAACAGTACTCCTCTCCATCTGTAAAATAATTTGACGGTTGAGTTACAAATGAAACAGTGTGACTGAATTTCAGAGCTTAATATGGGCGGTTACGTGGATGGTCTACCTGGTAAGTAAACTAACGGAAGGCATATACTTTCAAGCTAAATATCACCCATATTTCCTCGCAGTTTTCACATTCACATAGATCTTTCAGTCAACATATTTCGAGAAAAACCAATATAGTTGATTCTGCTTCTTGTGAGGGCTCGTAAGTAGTTTATATCCCAACCATGACCAGGATTGGAACTCCGACTCCGTTGTAAAGTGGCAACTACGTTGACCACTGCGCCATTCACCTCATCCTTGATATGATCCAACTGGACGTTCACTCGCTTTTACTTGTGAGTAATGATCAGGTAGATCGATCGTTGTGACAAGAGCGAAACTCGAGCCTATTGATCTTTTCGAAACAAGTTGAATGAAATGTGTATGATATTCACCATGAAATTGACCGTATCGTCGGTCAACTATCAGTAACACATTTTTTGTCAGACCTCAACCCCATTACAAGAAAAAATAGATACGAACAAGGCGGATAATACGTTATTATTTACGACGTGTTATTTAGCATGGGTGGTTGGAACTGGCATAATATCTAGAACGGTTTCGTTCGGCACTCACTAACCATTAACCGACTGTCAACTGTCTCGAACTACTTTGCGACCACTTCTATAACCACAGCTAGGAACAGAGGAGACCTAAGAAAATATCAACTTTCAGCTTTCCCTACGATGAACTCCGAACTGATGGATCGTTTTCCCAATATCTCTATTACAACTATATTCACAGAATTCAACCCCATCACTAGTGTGTAGCATGCCATCCACTTGAAATGATTAACTGTCACTTACATCCTGACTATTCATAACATTTGGGTGAGGCTTGCAGAGGTAGCAATGCGCACTGATATGATCTGTCTTCGGATCCATAAACTCACGATAAAGATGCTCACTGATTACTTTTATGGAACCGTCAGGACTGCGTTCTGAATAAACCACTCTATAGACGACTACTGCATTGTCATATCAAGTATAAGCTGAATGTCGTGGTGAATGGATAGTTATCACTAGTTCAATAACAAAAGCGACTTACTGCAAGACCTGTTCATCGGTCACTGAGCATTTTCAAAATCCCATTGTTGCATTATTATAACAAAACACAAATTTTGCAGTGGCCGGCGTCCGAAAGTTAATGACACTCTGGGAGTTCGGAATAATGGTGGTGTTGTTCGTAGCTCGGGTTGACGATCTAAGTATTCGGTTCTTTCACGGTCGAACATTTGTGTACTGAAGATGTCTCTGCGGTGGGTTATGAAACGTTTGCAACTTAAATGCCAGACTCGATGAACATTCGAATACCTAGATAAGAAGACTTATCAACGGAGCTTCTACTGTCTAAACGAATGGTCCATGGAACATTGCTTGTCGTTCCGAGTGAACAAACACGAAATAGTGTACGTCCATCATTTACAATGTGTTATCTACAACTGTATCAACACTAAACTAAGTGTCTTTGTGTACGAACTGCGTTTCCTGTAGTCATGACGTAAAAAAGACCCAACTGGGAGATAGACTGTACGGATGGTTTTACATCGAGAACCAATCTACAACCAGCTACATAAAGTGCACATACGTGGTAGTTCAGCAACAGATCTCACGTCATTAATCAGGATTGAGTGAATAGTCCTTCGTTTGAATTTGTGTTTTAGATAACCAGCTATTTTACAGGTAGAACTACTATCCGTACAAAGGTTGTACATCTTGGACCGCACCATTTTATTATGTGGTCATGACTAAGTTGGCTGAAGTGTTCGAAGTCCCTTCAGATGCTCTCCCATAGGTCACCAGATATGTAGGCTTGTCCTTGTGTTTGTTGGTTCTTGTTGACCTCATACAGGTATATATTTGATTGTCTTATCTGTTTGAATGATTTTATTTTGTAATGTTGGTATGTTGCACTTTAGTTTCTTCATTTCGGCTCAATTTTTCCACATCAAAACCAAGAATGTATGAACCATACTATTGTGCAAAAAAATAACTTGCACATTTAGATCAACTTAGTGATATGATATTACATGTACACAATATTCA
>JTDE01004535.1:0-45089 GCA_014338405.1 Paragonimus skrjabini miyazakii | reverse complement strand
GTGAGGCTCTACGAACAATGTAAGCACTATCGTGGTTTTTGGAGTAAACATAACTAATTTTTGTGCATAATATTACCTGATGTTCGTCTACCCTTGAAAGTTGTTAATATCATATCAATAGTTTAATTACATCGTTCCTCTATTGGCATGTACTCAGGAGAGATCTCTTTAAAAAAACGTAATTTTCTAGCTAGACTCGAATAAATGATATGAACCGGTTGTCCACTGACTACACGATCGTATCACGTGAACTGCCAAGTTACAACGGGAGCTGATAAATGCCACACTTGGAGTCGACCACCCACCTATCTCACTGTGTCATACAGAATCTGTAAAATGAATCTCTTTCAGCAGGATCATCTGAGCAATGAATATTGAAGCCCATCAGTTTTGTTGTTGAGGAATGCTGATTTGTTTCTGAGATATTAGGTGACAAGATTAAGAAGTATTTTTCATTCCAGCACCTTTTAACAAGTATGCTTAGAAAAACGTACATATGCGGTAAGATAATAAATGAAGGTCTGACTACATCGGCGAAGCTTGTAGCAGAAGAACAAAACATCTCTCAAAGTTTTGTACGCCTTGTTTCTGTGAGCTTGGTAATTGCTAGCGTGAACTCGTTCTCGGAAATTTGAGTGTAAACCTTTTGACCGGTGGTCTATTCCTGAAGGCAATACAAGATAATGATTACAGCTGCTGTTAAAATAACTGAGAGAGTTCGATATACCACTGTTTCATCAGTACTGTTGTATACTGAACAAGGATTTACATTTTGCACAAGTTTTAACTTTGGGTGCACAGTTGATTAACAAGCAAATTTGCAGTCACCCATTAACGAAGAATTCGGTTCGATGTGGATGAAACTTGCAAAACATTAGCTATAGGAAGTCACTCCTACTGGATTCCGAGCATAATTTCTGTGGCTTTAATAGTATGGAGTTTGATTGTTCACTGAAGGACTTCTTAGTGAAGGGATTCGTTGAGTTAAATTGACATACAATCCGTATTTTCCAGTGATAAAAAATTCCTCAAGAAATCTAGTGATTTCTACGCTTGCAACTTGAAAAATAGCTCTAATTGTGGCAGCCTCGATTTGATCTAACAAGTCATTTACCGTCTTCTCTCTGGATAACCGGTTGACCTAAGAATTACGTACATACAGAAGTGGCTGGCCATCTAAAAGTCAGGTCAGTCGAGCCTACTGTAGGGTGACTGCTACAGAGGCTAACACGATTACCTCGCCAGAAGTATTACAGGTAACCTGTGACAGGAGTGGAATTCGAACACTGCATCATTTCAAAGAGGATTAAATAAAATGAACACATGAATACAATAGCTGTGAGACAGTGTGAATTTTGTTCAATATCTAAGTAAAATTGTGTTCAGTCAGAGCTTGCAAACAGCGGTATATTCAGGGTTGTTTACAGACATCCTAACTACAAAATCCTAAGGACATGGCGAATGAAAATGACAACTTAACTTTTTCTAATTAATCAAGGAGACAAACTGAAGATTACCAGACCGCCTAAGGGGGAACAAGCAATATGTCAGCTTTCGTAGTTTTGGACGTGTCATTCAAGAACTCTCTTACTTTTGTGGGTATAACAATGAAAACTTTTGGCTACAACTCACCAGGACAACAGATGAAGACTGTTGCAAACAAACTGCGAGAAAGTGAATATTTCGGTCGTTGTTTTACGATAAACGTGATTGTAGCAGAACTGATGTAGAAGACTGCTACACTGAGCTGTATTTCAGCAAATACAGTCGGTCGTAAGCACTACCACACTGTTAAAAGCACACTCCCAACAAGGACACTTATTAAATGTTTGACTCTAACACAATCCCTGTTTATAAGTTTCAGTGAAAAAACTTCCTTCCATCACTAATCCATGCTCGCTTTCTCCTTCACTTGCTATTGTATTCTGGTCGGACCTCTGGACATCTGTCAAATGAAATTCATGAGAAGCACTACCTGATCCTAAACAAGTGTGAACAAATCAACGCGCAACACAATCGCATCACACTCGGTTGATGTCGACCATGCTGCTGATCCTACACCTCATTTTCGTATAGATTACAGAATTCCAATCAATCAGACAACCTAAATTGTTTAGAGAGTGAATAATAAACAACAATAAAGCCATCGTTCTCTGACCCTAATGGGAATTTTCAAAAAGGACACATTACTCATGAGTAACGAGTGTAATTCTGTTAGTTCGTCCAAGTGCACCACGGTATCAAGGTCGAACCAGCGTATCGTTTCGGAGGGTTTATAACAAAATCTCAGTAGGTTGAATGATTTGGGGGGTTTGACTTGACCAAGAAATTACGTCTCTTCTACGTTCAAATTTGTTTCGACATTTTTTGAAATTAAACACCAAGGATAGCCTCAGGAATGGGAGACCTCGGAGGGTTGAATTCACTTGTGGCAGCCGTACACTTAGATGGGTTCAATCAGCTTTTGCGGTTTACAACAAATGGAGTAATTGATTGTGCTACTTACTTATTACTAGTAATACATCGTCTAATAAGCAATTTAATAAAGCGAATCCCTTTTGTTCGATGTATTGTGCCTAAAACAAAATTAGTTTTATCCATCTTGAAGTGAGTAATGAATATCATTCTTCTTTCAAGTTGATCTGCGGTCGTCGACAGAGAAAGTTTTCCCTATTTCTATTCAGATTTCTGAAATGGTGCGACTGGTAACAGCGTGTAAAACAGAACCAAGACGGTAACTGATCATACGACTAGGGCTCATCTCCAAGGTGGAAACACAACAATTATCAAATTGATGAGTAGTATTTTGATTGCTAATGGGTAGTAGTGGATTTTGACTTTATACAAATCGAACATCACCCGCAATCAATCCCAGCTATGGCATTCCCACAGACTTTTCAGTCAGCTCCTATCGAAGACGATCGGGCAAGTTGAATAGAACTCACGAGCAAATGCGGTTGTTTTTGCACATATGGTGATTCGTGTCTAATGTGAGACCAGTGACACAGTGGTTAATATGGTTGCCTCATGAAAGCGTGGTCGGGATTCTAATCCCGGCCATAGCAAGTATATTCACTACTGACGATGAAACTCTATTCATTGAAGTAACTAACGACTTTACTGCACGTACCAATTTGCCCTTAGACTATGTTGACTGTGGTGGGCGAATTTAATTACTCATCCCGAATAATGCATATTTGTTGGAAATTCGAACTATGAGATTAAAGTTTCTTGGGGCAACATCTTTTTCATCACAAACAGTTATATTCACAGCGATGTTTGGATAATAACACAGGTGAACTGGAATTAAGTTATTTTAGAAATTTCGAACTCCCCTTTGCTGGATCTTACAGGTATGCACCTGCGGCAATAGAGGTAACCATTGTAATCCGTGTAGACTGTAGACTGTTAGTGGCTGAGTTAATTCATTTTGCTTCGAACACTACAGTTATATAAGTGAAACATGCAAGTAGCATTGAAAGCATGTTAGATATTCTGATTGGACTACTGACCACTAGGAATTACATATAATTTGAAGATACTGTAAAACAATCGGATAGTTAACAATGAATTACTGCTTATGGTTGGGTGATGCTAAAGAGTTTTTTGATCAAGTGGTCGTCTTAGATTTAAATAGATGCTTACTTCACACAAATGCTCACCAGTCATCGAATAATTTAAGACTAAATTATATTTGAAACAAACGTAAAAGCATTAACAATGTTTAGCTCGCTAGGATGGCGTAAAATAGACCCATGTGCAAATTCCTTGCTTGTAATTGGCTGGAGCTCATAGCATGGACCACAATACTCACCATACCACGTGACCAAATAATCATCCGCTCGTTCATCCAAAATGGAATTGATCTTTGCACGCAGCTCCGTCCATGTCAACCTCGCCGTTGGATGTAGCCGGATGACCTCATGACCATTTTCAGTACGTTCCGAGGCCATCACGAGTTTGTAAATAGGCATGACAAAGAAATGAAGCTCTCTAGATGCTTAATTAGTGCGCAATGGTTATGGTACTTTTAACCGGCAACTCACTGTGTACAGTCGTGATCAGTGTGGGGGCGTTCCACCTGTCAGTCTTCGTTATGCTCATGCTGACAGACATACACAACTCGTGGCTCGTTAACATGGGTTAAGTGAACTTGTCAAATGAGCAGCAAAGTTCCATGCACTTCATATCGGTTTGTGCATACGGAAGCATGGTTAAAGACATTGTAATTGTATCGCTTTATCGATCTGTCGTCATGTGAGTTTTTTGAGTCACGTGCAGGTGAAATCCACTGATTAGGCTCCGAATAGCTCAGGGTGATACACTACTAACGTCAGAGGGATAACATGGACAGCATTGATGTGCAAATGTTAAGAGATATGACATGGCAAGTTAACATCCACCACAGAGATTTTACATAACTTCATCTGCACAGAAACGTGCGATGTAGTGAACACTCAAAAACTTGTGAAGTTTCCGGTGAGCAATTAACAATCTGTACCTTTTGATAACGAGAAAGGGTGGAATCATGATTAAACCTCCAAAAAACTGTGGTGTACGTGAACGCCTGTTTAGCGGTTAGAAAATTGGTCAACGTTCTTCTGAGACATCCTTGCGGGAAAACTACGTCGGGGTTCGTAATAAAACCATAACAGTACTGTCAGGAAACCTGTGAAAAAAACACCACAGTCAGTAAGAAAAAGAGCGTCTGCTAGTCCAGGTTTATGGTAGGGGGTCGTAGTCGATGGTTTCAGCAGTTCTAGTTCAACTGGACAAAATAATTACTCCTCAGTGACCAAATAAATGAACCTTAGAAACCGGTATATGACTTTTCAGATGCAAATGAATTCCACTGAAACGTTAAGACAGAAAATCGACAAATTCTGCTCTACACAAACCCAGTGTTATGTCTCATGGAATGAACATTCAGAAAACCTAAACATCGTTCTGATTTTGACTTTGATTGGCTGGTAGATTTGGTGTTTGACAGAAAAATAAAATGGCGCTGACAACGAGGCAGTTCCACGCTGGAGTACAGCCGGTGACATCAAATGACCAAAGATGTGTTACCGAATATACTGTATCTATAAGAAGTGATGCGAGTGATCTACGCCATACCGGTTGACTTGGGTGAACTGTGAATAAAGTACTATTTGGCTATGTTTCAAAAGGCAATCGTAAATGAAAATTCTGTTGTTCGAAAGGCAGTATCCGTTGAATATGACTGTGATCCATGTGACTTGTAGATAGTGGTTCGTAAGTACGAGGGATCATCGGTACCTTCCGTAGGGCACGAAATACATTGGCAGCTATAGTATTTTACCATGGGGCGTTTATAACATGAAGTCTTTAGGCACGGTTACCAAATGAAGTAACAACCACATATTTTCATATGGTAGACGAACCGTACTAAACACTCGTGCTTCATACTGATTTATGTATGTCAAATTTGTGATAGCATACGTGATTCTATGTAGTGCACAGTTGAGGTGATAGGTAGCTAATCTGCGGGTTTCGTGAAAGTCTAGAAGCTCATGTAAGACCAACTTTGAAAACAGGCTTTTGATGTAAATCGATGTTGAATCACATTACTCTATATTTACCTCAATAACAATTGATTCCATACTAATCGTTGAAAATTTCGATGAAGCATATTCACCGTCATTGAATGTGAAAATTTCAATTAAAACTTATTGGAGTTTAGAAGTTGTAAGCTATTTGAACGAGAACGTCAAGAGTCATACATGATGAATATCTGCTAATATGAGCTCATACAGAACTTATTCCATTACTACGTTTGGTGAATTTAATTGATCCACAATAGAAAGTCCCTGACTGTCCTGCTGAACAAAGTGGGTAGGTATCGCTCACCCGGTCGGTGATACCGTGACCACCGAAAACGCTCTTTAGAAACGCTATCCGATAACACAGCTTATTGTCGTCAAAGATGTGTATGTTCCTATAACATTGCTGTCATTTCATCCTGCATTACGCAGTTTTTGTTTCTTAGTTCCTTTGATAAAAATGTTCTCATTTTGGGATATCCCTCGTCAACATTGCGCTAATCGATAGCTAGAGCCACAACACTGCTTACTCAAGCTCACAACTGCTCACGAATGAATGAATGAAAACTTATTAGTCAGGCTTTCTACTTCTGCTATCAGTCTTGTGAACATTCATCATTAGTTTGCCGAGTCAGTACGCCTCTTCTGTTAATATACGATCTGGGATATGATACAGATCGATACACTATTGCCCCCCAAACATGATCATGATAACTAAAAGCACCCGATTATGAATTTAACAAACTAAGGGACGTCAAATGTTCTACCGCTGGCATACCTCGTTTTTGGTTTTGTTACCACATCCACATACAGCCTTATCAATCAAAGAATACTTTCCACAGTCCCACCTACAAAAGGTCCGATCTCCCAAAGGGCATCTGATTTCAACGGACGTCGTAATAGGAGACTCGATCCAACTGGTTTCTCATGCATCTTACTCGCACCCGCGATAACAGTATGCCGTTCAAATATTCCCTTGTAATGCTTGCCTTTATTATCGATCCCGGACCTACGAATGCAAGGGAATCGTGGAATGTAACTGCCTCAAAAAAATATAATCTTGTGACCTTTGACCGTTTAGTAAATTATGGCCACATCAACAGGCGATCCTCTCTCTATCCGATTAAAAGTTATCCATCAGGAGAAATTGTCTCTCCTGAAGAACCAAGCATCGATAGTACAAAAGAAAGCAATAAGAGGGAAGGTATACTATTTTGAAGAAAGTGACTTATGTCAGTCTGTACAATGCAACTATTTCTTTGAATATCAGGCAGTTGGCGTTGCATTTCACAAACTGCCTCCAAGAAGATCATGCCGACACTGAAAAAAAAATAAGTTAGTTTCTTTGGAGGCATCCTATCTGTTCCATGATCTTAAGCCAAAGAGTACTGATAGTCTGAATTACGGGTTGCACTGGATGAACAGAATGTGATCAAGACATCGCATGCCTATAATTTACATGTAAGTTAGTGAGATAAAGATCTCATGATATCCGCAATTCGTTTCTGATCCGTGGTTTAAAATGTATTAGAATAACTAATAACGCCTAGATAATGATGACAGCGATAGGATACAATTTGAGTTTTGTGCAGAATGTGCGGGTCACTTATCTCGAGCAGATGAGACTCCGAATTTCGAAGGATAAAAGTGTAGTGATAGTATATTTCAGAAAGGAAGTGGACCAAACTAGAAAGAGCTGTATTACGTGGTGGCATCTGCAGAGAGGGTCCAAAGTCCCAAATTCTTATAAAAGCTTCAGGGGACCGGAGAGAAGACCTTGGGAAGTGACGCATCTTGGAAATACCCTCTGAGAGAGAGAACTGTAAGCATGCAGTGCGTTTGGCTATATGTAATTAATGCACAGTGAACGCGAAATTGAAATGTCCCCATTTCATACACACGTACGGCTAGGGGATGGCTAGCTAACTAATCGACCTAATGGATCTGATGTGACAATTAATTAGTTTGAATACGAAACGAATCGTCAGCGATGACGCATCCTAAGCACACCACTGAGTCGAGTGTAACAAACGCCGTCATAAAGTCAGTATCAACAGGCCCAATGGTGCCAGAATGAATATGATGCGTTTGCGCACGTGCGCTATCCACGGTTTAATGAGTCTGAAGTTTGGAAACATTGTCCGAAACAAGCCCAAATTTGCAAAAACAAGACAACTCCATAATTATTGACCTAGTTGCTTTATCGAGACATGGTAAACATGCCAATCTTGCATTCATTACATTGCAAAATATTTTAGAAGTATACTACTAAAAAAACTATAATTCGGATACAACATGGGAGGTCGCACGTTCCGGTTTCATATATGTCCTATAATGTTAATATTTCGATCAATAGGACGGGAGACATCCAAAATGACACCCCCATCTCGCGAGAAATAAACAGAAAGGGACTTCAATGGTTAGAAGGCCAAAGACCTTCAGGTTTCTGAAAATTGGAGCGGGTGATTTTCAAACGACGTTAGTCGTTGGTTGATGTGAACAATAAAAATATGGATATAACTGATATAACCCAATTGATCCTAAAGTACCCGTCGTCTCTCCACCGACGGTGCACTATGAGTTCGCTGGTGACCCGCTGAGTCAAGGTGGCCAGCACACTCGCCGCCGCACACATCACAAAGCCATATAGTCATGTCACCACGACCTATGGCACCGATGGTTCCTTTGTGAACCGCCAGCCCACGTTCACGACCGTGCAATAATTTTTCACTGGACCTTCGGATATCCATCCGAATCGTATTGCTCCAGACCGTCCGGCTCAACGCTAAGTCTCCCTAATATCTACAGTCAGTTTTACAGCGTGAAAGAATTACATGCGCAACATCCTGGTATCTCTGCTTTCGATCACCAGGATTTCGCCTACCTGATTTCAGTTGTCCATACAAAAGCTGCTTCGGAATACGGTAATTGCCAATTCATCGGACGTGACCTATCCAACGTAGCTGATTCAACAGCAGCGTGGCTTCCATCCCGTTCTTGTCTGCTCGCCGCAGTACCTCAGTGTTCGGAATCATGTCAAACCACCGAATACCCAAGATGCACTTCAGATACTGCACATGGGAAACGCTCAGATAACACACATACCGCTGATACAGTGTCCACGTTTCACTGCCGTATAGCAGTACAGACAACACCACTGAGCTGTAGACACACATCTTCGTGGTCATTTTCAGGTTGTGGTTCTTCCAGACACGTCTTTTAAGACGTCGGAAATCAGTACTTGCCTTCGTCACGCGATCTCGTAACTCGCGGTCCGTGGACAGATCTCTGGATAAGTTGCTACCCAGGTGGCTGTTGTTAGCACCTCCATTGACGTCTTTTCCAGCAAACACACCCACGGACTTGGATGGCAGACCTATTAATATAATCGCCTAAATCAGCATAATTAGAATTTAAAGATTAAGTTTTGGCGAACAAGCTCGTTTTCGATATATCATCTTCAGGTCAAATGCAACATAATAAATATGAAATTGATTGACAAGTCAGAATAGCATAGAACAGAATAATTGTGAACCTAGTGTAATGTAAGTACTGTGGAAATGGTTACTGTGATGTCCTATCAATTTTTCCAGCAACACTAGGCCATGGTAAATTCAGTACTCGAACACAAGACTTCTGCGCGCACAGATTAGGGTTTTGCAACCAGATTCCGATAGCCTCCGTAACAGACAAGATACGACATTTCATACCTCTGATGTGAACGCGTGTGACGCGGTAGATCGGCTCGACTGCGTCATTCACATTGACTCTGTGACCCATATCAACAAGGCGTTTCTTAGCGCGAATACACGAACATCATCTAGCTTGGCTGACAACCGGCTAACAACGAAGGATTTCCAGCGCAGTTTTGACCTACCTGGTTGGTCGTACTAACAGTTCTGATTACTTAAAGTAGCCAGAGAGTTAGTTCGATGAAAAAGTTGAAGTACAGAGTAATGTGACGTCATCTGAGTCATGTGATATCTTTCAGTACCTAATCACTGTACTAATCACTGCACAAAACCGATGATGAGTTGTCCCGAGGCAACCAGAATTTCTACATGAGTCTCAAAATGTGCCAGATGTGTCTTTGGGTAACAATACCTATCTTTTCATGATTATCTCTGGTAGTATATGCATGAATTTAGGTGTTCTCTACTGACCATGTTGAGGTACACTTGCTGCGTTAACTTCACTAATAAGGAAGCTCACTAGGGTTACATTTTTTTTTTTGAAACAGCAGTCACCCCACACAAAATTCTGGGTCGATCTGACGCCACAGTTTCAAGTAAGATATAAGTTAAGTCGATAGCATACGGAGAACCCTAAATACTTTTTACAGAAATCAGACGTTGTGATGATTTCGCTTGTGTTCAGTAGCAGGTTTTCAAGAATAGTAGTTTTACCGTGTGCATTTGCCTTATATGGGCACGTTGATTCTTCGACCGGTTCAGTACCAAACCGGCTTTGGGCCAGCTCTCCTGCACATATGAGATTCTGACTATCATCTCGTCTCGAAAAACATGTCGATAAAGAGATATCATACGCAAACTTTAGATAGTACAACTGACCGCCGAGGAAAAGAGTGACACAGGTCCGTCCGGAAATAACATTCGCCATATATGTAAATTTTGTATAGGTCATTGTTCATGATGATTGATGATACTTGGAAGATTGTGAGATATGCAATCGAAGGTTTCACCTACATACCTGTTGTGAGCAACATTTTGTCGTGTTTTATGTGAGACTATCCGGAGAAACTGCTAGCAGTGGTCGTCATGTCACATGTATCACACTGATATGGGTAGCCAAGCCGTTATGCATCAGATGAGAATAAAGGAGCTCAACAAGTAAGTATGATCTCACGAATGCAGCCGGTGATCAAAGAACAAATATCAATCGGTTGGTAGTCGAATGATATTAGCAGGTTGGTGACCCTTGGTAAAGCCGTAGTGCCTGTAGTGTTTGCTCGTGGAGACAGTTGTCTAATGGCCAATAACAGCTTGAAAAACATCGCAAGCGACCTCATCTTGAAACGAGCTGCATCTGTATACGTGAGGAAGCTGAAGTTGGCACAGGTTTTTCCTGTGAATGGACCGCCTCAATGATGCTGATTTTATGGATTCGATCATTTAGTGTTAATTCCCGCAGGGTACCATCGCACAAAGTAAGCTTGTCATTCATTTCAGGGCTTTCAAAGGTGGAATTCTGGTGGTGTGTAACTTCAGAGTGGTTCTCTTAAATGTAGGTAATGTCAGTTCTCTATGGGCCATCATGTCTCATTGTTACTGCGTCCATCTCACAGTACGTGCAGGATTTTATGCATTCGGATTAAGTTCGCTGTGGCTGACAGTTGTTTGTGGTCTGCATGACTTTATGGCCTCGTTGTCTTGAAATTCCCCGAGTGGTGCTGTTGAACATAAAAAAGACAAAGAGCCAGCCGTTAAGCTATAAAATTGCCAAGGACAAGGCCAATAGCCAATAGCCAATAGCCAATGATGCATTCGTGGAGAATCCTTATACCTCATCAGGTTCTATTCTAGTGAAAATAATGTGGCGAAATTCTCATTCCTGATTCATATTTGTTCATATGGCTTGATTATAAATAAGTTACATATTTTTCAATATTTTCCCCAAGAATGTAACAAGGTTGCTTTATCGAGAATTTTTGTGAGATAACTTTCTGCAGTTTTACACTATCAGTGAGACGTTGAACTTCAAATAAAGCGATCTGAAGCAAAGGATAGTTTACCAAGAGTTGATACACATTTCTAAGAACCTCAAGGAACTGTTCAAAATTTCTTCGATTGGTTTCGATGTGCGCTTTTGATATTCTTGCACAATGAATAAATCAGACTGACGTTCATAAATTTACAGATTTTTAGAACGGTGTATCCCGGATATAGATTTACAGGAGAGGACAACAATGTGTTTGTCCAATGTATCCGGCACCAACTCGCAACAATCAATTAATGCGCATTGCGGAGACTCTGCCTGGATTACCAGTGAATTGGTCCTCAGTCTGCCTCTGCCAGGGTAGAAAAGCTGGCTGACCAGATGCAGATGTTTGTGTGTGAGTGTCTACTCTGCCTTTTCCGCTACCTCGACGTGATGGTCAGACTCCTGTGTTGTTTTGATCCGGAGGACTCAGATCTTTATATGTACAACCACTTGGGATGGGTGAGATGGAAGCGACCAGATGAAAAGCAGTTAGCTTCATGTGTTACATTCCCATACTGGCTGTATGGGAGTTTTTAGACAGCGAGTCACGACACTATGAGTATACAGCAGAACCACATTTATAGTTTCATAACCGCTGTCTTCCGTGTACGAAAGTAGGGGGTAGAAAAATTATCTTCAAACAAAAAATATTCCGATCGTCCAGTGGTTGAATGTAACTGTTGCCGTACTGTTCAGTGGGGTCGGAACAAACGTACTAATTCTCGTGTTGGTTGACATAGCACGGGGCCAGTTGTAAAAACGTGTATGAGAATGAAAAGTTTGTACAAGTCCTACGTCGTTTGAAATCAAATCAGAGGTAGATCATGTTCTCGTAAGATACACAGCGTATGACAGTCTTCGACCTTATTAAACGATGCTTTTTTGATCCGACTTTTGAATACTGTTTATATTAAAAATATGGGAAACCGCTCCGTTTTTCCCACACCGAACCAATTTCCACACTGGATGATTTGACCGAACCCCGGCTTGAATGACTTGCACTCTACACAAAACGACAATATTTGTGGTGCGTAGCATGGAGTTTTGATGGGTAAAAAATGTACATCATTCCTTCTGAAAAGTAGCGCCATGCTAGAGTTCCGGTCTGGTTAGAGCTTATCAGTAGTGTATATCCTTCCCACGACCGGAATTTGAACTCAAACGAGTTTACCGCGAAATTAAGTGACTGTTTTGCACACAGTAGGGGGGGAAGACTATTGGATAAAGTCATTTTCTCAGAGTGCTTTGATTTAGAAATTTCTAGACGATGCCAGTTTAACCTACATGTATCTGCCCTGTTGAAGCAAACTGTCTTCGTTTAGCTTGACGGAGTTCTGTCACTCCACTACCATCCCCTCTGTTCTTCCAAACTGTCTGGGAATCCTTTCGTTATAGGCGTTTTAGAGATTGTGACTGACGTGCTGTCAATCTGTTATTACAAAGTGAATTTGTTTCACACACTCATGTCAGTTTACGCCTTCCTCTACAAGTATGGATGCATTCAAATTTCATAGTAATCCATAGCTCTAATCAGCTGTTGTAGACAACTGGCTCCATGCGCTCAAAAACAAGTAACTGACAACTATTACATACCATGATTTCCGCAGGGTGTCTCTTTACAAAATCGATACGTAGTTTCAGTCAAACCCCTTAAGATTTGTGTTATTTTTGTTCACACTCTAGCCGTACGTTCACACCTAACCATAATGTGTGGAATGAAACTGTGACGTGATCTCTCTCTTCTCACTATTCTACTTGACTGGTTCGAATGGATTCTAACTTTCAAAACAACCAGTTCGACATTTTTGATTGTCGTATCGAATCATCCCGGAAAAATTATGATAACTAATTGTTACTTAGCTTTAAGTCGGAAGACCAATTTCGCAAGCTCTCGTCATCTATGCCTTATAGTGTACCAGTGAATCAACAGAGGTACAAAAGCAAGTTAGAACCATAATAATCTGATCTCTAATTTATCCATAGTCTAAGCAATGTGAGTGAGACTGTCATCATCAACGGCGACTGACAGAACGTTGCCTCCAGTGACTTCATAATGACGGATTTTTGATGACGCATCAACACTCGGAAGCATGTTGTCGGATGGATAAAGTAATCGGCTTCCAAATTAAGGGTGCTGCAAGGAAAAGAAACCGGCTTTTGTTCTCAAGCAAGGTCACATGATTTCAGGTCGGGCAATAGGTCCTTCACGAAGATTTATTTTGCTTTCTGTACTACAACCAGATGGACAACAACCGAGAAATTTTACTACAGTCCGATGTACGTTTATGTGGCTGAATTAAAATAAATTACGTTTTCATTCTTAGTTTTAATTGCATTAATTAGTGTACAGTATTTATTGTACTGGATTTGTGTCATTCACTGGATTCTTCCTAAAATGCCATCTATATGCAAATTGTTATTGCACATTTATAACTCATTGACTGGAGAATAGGAAATGGGAGATGAGCGTATGATCCAACACTTGATCCATTTCTTCGGAACAAAACAAATGTAAGCAATGGACCATGCAAAGTGTCAATCAATTCATCTAATTTGTAGCCTCGAGTCAGTTTATTGACTGACTTTCTAGTGCATTTACTTAACGTTGGACTTCAACAATGTTGGGCACACATGTCGAGTTGACACAATCATCAGCAACCTCACTGACCCATGATGAACTCTGATGCTTTCTCTCGGTTGAGGCAGGACCTAAACCAGTTGTCACATTCTGCTTTCCATGTATGGGTTCGTATTTGATAATGATAGATATTGTGCGAAATTGTTACCAGAGCTGATTGCACTACTTTTACAATCTTAGTAGATTGTTGGTGATATTTTTAGGATGTTGATTTCGGATCATTCAAATGACCGTTTCTGAAGAACACTGTGTGTGAAATATCAGAATGAGCGCTCGAATAAAGACTGTAAAAGTTACATCGAACTAGTTCCGATCAAACGGAATGTGATCATCACCGTATATCTCATTACCGTCTAACGGCTTTGAAGTTCAACTTTTTACACAAACAGTGACCAGGTGAGCATTGAATGGAAGACGGTTACAGAGCCTTTACAGTAAATGATCATAAATTGCAAAACAATTAGATTAAACAATTCTAACGAATTAGATAAGTTTGAGGTTCGATTTTCCCCTTCAAAGTGGGCCAACTGAAACGTCTCTCCAAATGCAAAATCTAAAATCACATTTAAAGTCCAATTAATTGGAATACAAGACCAACACACTTCAAACCAGAAACCCTTAGTGTTCGGTGAGCCTCAAAATGTTTCACGGAGCCAGCAGCTATCCGTCAGGCATGTCTAGTTCAAATTTGCTGATGAGGCACCAACGCAACCTGTACTAAGCAACAGGTCGGCAATTATGTTGCCTATTTCTTAAATTGCAGACTGTCTTGCGTATTAAAAGATTCCGTCTACAATGTTGAACTGTAAGATAGACAATTTTTAATGCAACTCTTAGTCCCTTAGAGGCTTAGTGTGATATCACACCATGGTGTAGAATACAGTTCCAGTAGGTGGTTTACGTCTGGTATCTTGTAGTGTGACAGGTCAGCAACTGTCACTCTCATCATTCGTTGGTTCGGTGGTAGGTTCTAGGTACACAACAGTTCCGGTGAAAATATAAGTGACAAACGACCCATATGCTTTAGCCTAATAAATTGTGAGACTGGTTCCATAAGCCTCAATGTATCGATCGTGATAAGAGAACAGGAATGTGAAATATATTTTTACTCTTTCCCTCTGCTGACTACTTGATTTCGCTGTGTCTTTAGTAGGATAATTGGTTACCATTTCAAATATCCAGGCATGGTCTATGATACTAACGCACATCTATTTGCGAACCGATTTTCTTTGCATCAGTTATGCCGCTGGAATCTGAAAACAGTCCCATATTACTTAACTATAAAGAGGAAAGCTTTTTATTAAAGTACACTATCCTGAAAATTTAGTGAATATCACACCATCACGCTAAAGCATTCCGGCGTTAGCCTAGCCCCGATAATCTTGATGTCATGCACATACAGTAACTAATTTTTAAGGTGCAAAATATCATCAGATATCGTCCGCAGGTCATACATGAAAATGATCCTGTAAGAGAATCACACCTTGCACACAAATTTCGCATCAACCGAAAAACAGCCTACACTACATTTGACGTGCCAACACGACCGTGATATGCCCGAGTGCAGATGACCAATAAAATCTCATCCAGCTGATTATATTGGGAGTCCGACAAAGTCGAATCGCAATGTTTCTGAATTCTAATTGGTTGATTGACAGAGCAGTAATACCCACTCCTTATCTGTAGAACAGCGAAGCTAAACAGTTCCGTTAACTTCACATAATCACTATAGAGTTAAAGCAAATACAATTTGCATGTTCTTCTAGTGTTTTTATCTGATGGTGACATATGTCCACCTAAAAATGTGATAACCAAGAAATCTGGGGAGGGAATGACCCTTTTAGGTCATTCGCATCGAGCTTTCACAATCACACAGATTACTTGAAAAATATTTGTGAAAAACAGAACAAGTCAAGTAGGTCATCAACAATCACAGACGTGAGAAGGGTCACAGTCTAGTGAGCGAAGGTTTGGATGTTGGAGCGTGTTATAATATTACACGTGCATGTCATGAGGCACGTTCGCCCACATCAGTTGGTTCATTCTTGCTCAAGGTTCAGGTGACCTTAAAAAAATTGACTAAGAGATGTGGATGGTTTGTACGAATTGATTTTTACACCCATATATAGGTTGTAGAGTTTGATGTCAAAATTCACTGATACCAGGTACACTCTGACATATCCGGGTTGAGTTTGACGGATCTTGTAGATGATTTTGGGAGCTTCATCCAATTGTCAAAAGTGAGAAACAAACGCGCATGGGCTGGTCTTTTCGGACGCTTGCAAAATTTTTCCTGGGATTTTTCACTAATAATTTCCGAAATCTGACTTAGGGTTACTCCGACGTAAATATTTCGAGAACAAAAGGTTGTTGTAAAACGCGAAACGAGGAAAAATGAGGTAAGTCATATTTGAGGTGTGGCTCTAATATCGAGTGGGTATTACGTGAAAAGGTAACCCATGCTGCTGGATAAGCATTTAAATACCTTTTAACTCCAGCGACTAATATGTCTACTAATGATTTTGTTCATTCATGAGAATGTGATAACCACAGGCATTTGAACAACTTCAAGCTTTGCTTTTGATTGCATATTTCCATCTGGGTTGTTAATTTTGGCTGAACTTGTTTCGAGTTTACTGAATTTCATCCGACTTGTAATTCTTTTGCGTTGTGTGTCGGAACACATTCAGCTTGTATTTCTGAGGTACAAAAATGTGTACATGTGTGTACTGACCAGCCCACATATGTTTTCTGTATGAGGTGACATCTGAACAGATCCATCCCTTCGATATATCAATGCAACATTCAAAAACATAGTCTGTTATTCTATTTTGCTTGGATGACACACCTAATGTTAGAATGTGCGCACTTGAAATCTGCTAATAGATGGTGAGCGTCATTATTATGCTTAAGCAGATAAATTATAGCTTTTACATAGTGGCTACGGAGATTATGATTATCGATGACTTGACCGGGTTTACTCGAGCACGATTATGCCTGCAACGAACGGTCATATCAACATCTCTGTTGAATTGCAATTATGCGCTTAGGGGCACAGAATAATATTTTGTTGGCCATAATGTCGATATTCATTCAGTTGTTTTCACCTCGATCGCAGGTAGTAAATAACCAGCCTTAATTACAGGTTAGTTAGTAGTGAGACTACTTATAAGGAAGCCATATTGTATCTTCTTGTCTTCACTGTTAAAGACGTCAACATTGTTTTTTTATTCAATAGTGCTAGTCGTGTTTTGTTTCGTTTCGATAACCCTATTAGTCAATAAACCAAATTATAGCACAGCCAGTTGTGTATGTTAAAGGTCTGTCTCTGATGCTGCATTCTATGTGAACTTTGGAATGATCGACAATGAGCGTCCTATTTGGTGTGATGCGTTAGGAGGGGCGCGAATCTTCCACCCGTAGTTTTCTCATAAATTTTTCCTTATTTTTCTTACTTTCATCCGTATTTATTTCTGTCTCAGTAAACTTTAGTCCATCTAACGATGTAGATAACCTTTTGGAGACCTGGTCTGTTATCCGGCTTCACTAACAGATTCTTGTTTGGCACATCTGCCAGACTGCTTACCAATGATGAAGTAGATAACTACTGTTGTTTCGCAGTTTCCTTATGACTTCTCAATGTTCTCGGTAAGGTGATTGTAGTTAGATGCCTTGCTATTCATATATATTTTTAGTGTGTACTCGTAAGTGTAGGTTTGCAGTACTCGGTGTTAAATTCTATGACAGAAACGTGTCTGCCAGGATGTCAATTTCAAACTGATCGATTTAACGTAGATTTCGGGCTTAATAATATCGTCTTCAGAATAGTTTGACTCAAAGTTACGGACGATTAACTGTATACGTACCGTTCACATTTGTTAAATCAACGTGGTTGTTTTGTTCATTAATGTGCGGTAGATTAATGTGGTTCCAATGAACGATTACATAACACTGGTTCACTCAGATGAATAAGATCATTTGGTTAATTAAACATATGGTCAAGTTGCTCGTTGGTCAAACCGGAATACCAGGCAACGTGAGTGAGTATTTAGTGTATTGGTCATAGAAGGAAGGAATAAAAATGCACGATGTCTATTGTCCACTCGCTGCACATGCGCCGGTTTCCCTGTATCGATCGGCTTTTGAATGAATAACATTTGCCGTCTTGCCTCCTGTCACACCGTTGTAAACCGTCCTCGAGGCTTCCATCAAATGAGCACCGAGGTTACGTTTGGAGTTGGTGAGCAGCCTAACTTAGAAGCTGGGCAACTTCTCTATTATGTTTTTCGTTGATCGGTGACCGTCAGATGGTATGGTGAAACACTAGTTACTTGCAATAATTAGTGAACCGCCTCAGTTCTTCTAGGTATTAAACCACTGTATTGCTGTATTCATCCCACTAACGAGTGACAGTTTATTCTTCTATTCAGTCAACGTGGGCTTTCTTGCCGCTAATTCGTAGGCTCTTTTCCCAAACCATAACCTTTGTTTATGCCTGTTTTAAGAGAACCCTTTATTCTCAGTCCAAATGGCTCGCATCCGTAGACATTCGCGTCACGTAAATCACTCAACTAACTGTTGCTACCTGATACTCTTACAGTCGGAGGTTAAAAATCCGCAGAGTAATCATCAAGAAAACAGTGTAACGAACAAGCTAGTTTCCGAGTATTCATCATCAGGTCAAATAAGGAACATTTACATGAAACAGTGTTATCAATGCTAAGCGAACAAATCAAGTAACAAGGTCATGCTGATAATGTTCTGATAAAAGTACGTCGTGGTTATGACGTGAGTGGAAACGTTAGCAGTGTGATCTGTCATGGTTTATGTAGCGAGTCATAAAAACCGCAAGGCCTAAACAAAGCGCATCTGTGCGCAAAGCTGTGGATTACTCAGTCGTATAATGACCGCCTCGTGGATACATTCAGATAAGCGCCTGCTTATGCGGCTCACGTAACCAGTTCATTGGGACAGGTAAATCTTACAAATTTCCACTAAAGTTGACTGTTTTTGTCATTTTGATCACACGTTCTACTGAAGGCAGATGAGTTCACCATAGGAGTCTGCAGAAACAACCCCTCTACTCATCCAGTCATTTTCACCACGTACCCATGTCAAAGAGTTTATATGAAATCTATATGCATTTCGGACCACTTGGTTGTACCATTAATTTTCCACTTCCAACAATTTTGTAGATGATTGTTTTAAGGATCCTCATCATATTCTAACATCTGATTTCATTTTGATCAGTAGTCATTTACCGAAAGCTGTTACTGTATTACACATACTCACTCGATTATTTGTAGCACACCGTCAAATAACTGAGTCTTGATGAACATTTGTTAGATTTCGGTTGGCACATTAACACACACTTTCATCATGTCTTTGACTGACTGGCTAACACGACAGTCAGTACGTATTGAGGATGTATTGGTGGAAAATTTGTTCATAATCACAAAGTAAATAAAGCCAATATTACTGAAACTTAAGCAGCCGTGTACCGAATGTATATGAACAACAAAAGTGCATAGCAAAAGTGTTAGAACTTACCGAAATGCGTATAGTGTAACAGAAATTATTTTGACTGTTGCGAGTCATCGTATAAAACACTGAAATCATCTGGGGTCTGATGAACGGTTGGATTGATGTGGGAATAGCTCTCGACATTAGTACAAGGGTTGGAATCAAAACTTCGTCCGGTGTGGTGGTGTACTGCCTTGCTTATGTGACTTAGTGGGGGAACTGTGTGTTGTGTCTTCCTTGTTTCGTTTTAGACCTCTCGCAGGGTGAACACGTGTAAGATCACCTGATGGCTTTTGGTTTAGCAATGTTCATGACCAGGGACTATGCAGGATAATCTGTGTATGTGTGGGTACGTGGTAGGATGGTAACAACAAAACTGTGTTGGACGACCCGGACTCACCAAACTTGTCAAATGTACTACGAATGATCACGGTTGTTTACTTATGTCACATTACCGTTCGTAATGCAGAGTAAAAATGTCACAAAACGTATCAAATACTACGTCCCAACACGGTTAATAATTTGGGCGTCGACAAGACGAGATTACCAAGATGATTCTCGAAAACGTATCTGCCATGAATGTTAAGTCAAAATGAACACACAAAAGATAGTCACTATGGGAGACATTGGAGACTAAAAGTTATGTTTGGCGAATTACGATCGTGCATGTGTTGATTTTTGTCCCGGTAGAAGACAACTAGACATTCAAGATGCTCATTACATATATATTGCCCTCGGACATCTTGTGAATGAACCAATCGTGCTTGCTATCATTTTTCTGGGGTAAGCATCCGATTCGTTTGCGAACTTACATTTTTGACGTAATTGGTCCAGCGCAACACTACCATAATAGTCAGTTGTTCAGCTAACCAGTCTACATAGTCCGTATGTCAGCCGAACTTTTAACATGTCAGACAATATTAATTAAAACACTCAATAGTGAGGTACTATCACACGGTTGTCAAGAGAAGACATGATCAAGCAACCGTGACTACCCTGTCGAGGAAAGTGGGTATGTACCACCTGCACAGTTATGGTGTTCGAGAGCATTCAAATCGCCGGCAAGAAACACTATCCGGAATGGCGGTTTGCGACTGCCAATCCACCTAGCTTTGTATAATATCCATATTTGTTACTTTTTGTCACAACTCAATTTTTGCTAGTATAGTGAGAACAACCCATCGCACTATATTACTGATGCTACTACTGACCAGTCAGGCTGTTTTAACTGGATCTACGGCCTGCCGGTTCCTAAGCCGACTTTAAAAGATAACGGAACAATGGTTAACGGAACGATGGATAACAACACGGTAGGTAACGGAACAACGGATAGCTGCGGTGAACAACGGACGACGGAGTATACATGATTAACTCGGAGGTTCTCAGCCAACTCATCCACCTAAGGCTATCTTATGAAAATTGGAGGAAGAATAGACTTCAAACGGAGTTTTTTCATGCCGCTCAGCCTGAAGACAAGATTATCCCAAACTTGTCCACATTTATACGGTTTGTGACCAATAAGAAAGTGAGGTCAAAAAATAGACCAGATAGAAGTTCATACAGTTTAGCAAGGCTGCATTCAGAAGACGAGCATATAGACAGGATGCCAAAAATGGCGACGAACAGTCAAAAATGTTCCTGAAAGGCGGACAATCAGACATCCATGTGAACTTTAATGATTACTTGAAACGGCAGAGTTTAGGCCTCTTTCAAGATAAATAAAACTATATATTTTTGAGGAACTGAAGACTTCCTCGACAAAGGCAGTAGCATATATTTGGGACAATGAAGTAAAGCAGGAAAATACGATTAGAAACTTTGGAGTGCAGTTTAGCATGAAATGGTCTTCCTTCCATAAATGAACTGGGCATTGATAACCGTAGTAACAGTTAAGTCCTTGGATTAGTGTTAAATGCAAAGCAGTGTCTTTGTTCGTTTTTGTGTTGAAGCGTATACCCCATGTGTTGCTTTTCCAAGTAAACAGTCCGTATATCATCCGAGTTCTCAGTTCATAATACTAGGAGATGTTTGACTTCCCCAGTTTTTGGGCGGATGATCGAACCCCAGTATCTTCCGATCAAGCTCAGGGAGGTTATGAATGTAAAAACCGAAAAGGGTTTCGCTAAAAATGTTAGTCATGAGGTATATACGTTGCGATGTATGACACTAAAGCCGTACATGACGAAGATTTTGGTGCCTGAGACTTGCCAGTAACACCCTACCCCTCACTTTCGCGTCACTCAAAGCAATATAGAAAAGAAAAATCGTTAGGGCGTCAACTAGAAGAGAAATACCATTAATAACTGCGTGGTTTGTTAGTCTGACTATGTGAAAGTGACTAATTGGTTGCGATGACGCCCTTCTCACTTAACACTGAACAGAATTAGCCGTCAAGCAGGTCAATCAAATAAGTTTAACAATTTATCTGTCCTGAGTGACCATATTTTAAGTAAAACATATGCTTGACAATCCACGTCTTATTGTTGAGTAACCTGTGTCGAAAAACAACCCCCAAACTGAAGACAAGACCCAAATATTTCAGCGATACTGTAACGTGCGGGCGAAACCAGCAAGCGTGCACAGGTTGAAGTTGAATTGTGTAACGGGGCGTGCTGCTGTGTTGTTGACACCGTTTTAGTTATCGTTTGTGTAAGTCATGTGCATGGATTACTGGACCTTTGACTTATGATTGGTTCTTGTTGTTTCTTTTTACAGGAATGTTGTTGGCACCCCTACTTCGGTAATACACTGTTCCGTGGTGTCTTCTCATTGCCCCAAAGTTGGTTCGTAATTGTAACGAACGATCAGAGAAGAAACAGCCGGTTTTCTTGTTACAATACGAATAATCACAGTAGGCAATTCTCAATCGTTTGCGAGGATAGTCTTAATCAATATAATTAATGGGTTCCTGACAGACCCAGCAAGGTCAAAGGTCAACTGTCACGTCAATAAGCCAGGTAAGGAAGAGATATTCGTGCCGCAGACGACCAATGACAAATTAGTTCACTAAAACAAAATCCGAATGAGTAGGGTATAAGAATCAAATGTCAAACGGATGAGAAAAATAAGGAATGCAAATAGGGGAAACGGATTTTCTCGGTTCAGTTGCCAACAAGTTTGCAGTATAAATTCGACTAATTCACGGACAATAAACCAGGATAGTCTAGTTCATCTTAACAGGTAAGTTCACCAAAGTTGACAGCAATGTACAAGACAACTTTTGTACTTGTATTTCGATCACATGCGTGTTGGTTATATATATATATATATTTTATCTGTAGTAACTGTAATCCATAAGCAAACCTTGTGTGTTACTCTTGTTTTACTTCCCGAATGAGTACGTTGTACATAATCCCGATTACATGACGACCTCGTTAGTTTATATGTTGTGCTATTACTACTGCATAGAAGCTAGCTCTGGGTTTGAGTCAGGTGGATTTCTGATTACTATTGGATATTTATAACCACTAAAATTGACGTTGCGGTCAGTATATTTATTATGATGAATTGTTTCAATTTTGCAATTCTGACTATTCATATTTTGTCGACAGAATGCTTCGAAATATGGTGTCTTACTGGCAAAGAATTGAAGACGGAAAAGAAATTCGTTCATTTTCTCACTTTAATAGGTAAAAATGCGTATAGCTTGATGAAAAGCTAATCGCTCCCTGATTCACCCGTATTTTTTCCATACGAATGCTTGAAAAAACTACTGCTCTCACATGTTCAACCAGTATATTTTGAAATAGCCGAACGAGCCAAATTTCGTACAGAATCGAAGCTTCATAATAAGCAAGCGTGCTATAACAAATGAGAAAAATACGTACAATTAAGTCAAAAAAGGAAACGGGCTTTGCATCGATGTGCAACTCATGTCTTATTAATTTGTGTTATTTGTCCTATCAAACAACGTTCTTAAACCTGTATTCATCACCATTCTGACCACAACCAAGGGAAAGTAAATACCTTCCGAGGGCGAGCTTTAATTTTAATGACTTCCAGCCTCGAACCAAAATTATATGCTGTTTATTCCAACGTAACCCACTGTGGGCCAAGAAATCTTGGCGTGACAGGCGATGTGTTGCAATTCAGAGGATTCTGTAACGTGCAACAGAGTGGAGGCACGGAGGAACAGCGTTTTTCTGAAGGACGGGGACATAACGGGTGGCTGGAATTGCAACAAAAACCGACAAGCATAAGCCACGAGCCCAGTAAGTCGGGCACACACACAGTCGTCAATCACACGACAACGAATTGCGTTACACTATGTCTAAGGCAATGAAACTCGTGAGACAAGACCACTGTGTCAAATGGTCGAGAGGACCTGTCTTCAGTGACGACACTTCGGCGACTTTGTCCTTACGGATGCGGTGTTCCCTCTATCTACTGCTGATGCTTCAGATAAACCGCTGGTTCAAGACCGACATTATTAGGACTCTCTTCATGCAAACAAACCAGGTTTCGTAGCCATATGTCACGATCGCACAAACAACGGGATTGTACATATGGCTTTTCATTGAAAGTATGAGATCACACTGGCGTCACAAATGGCGTATTTTGATAAACGCCATCCTAGCCCTAATTTTTGATTAAAGTTGTCATCCGCCGTCCCATCAACATTGACGTAGTTCTCAAAATACATAAAATTCTGGGTTATTTCTAACGGTCCACCACAAAGGGTGGGAGCAGACGATGAGACCTCTTGCTCTCTTAATCACACTTCGCAGATGCAGAGGTTATAATCTGACAAACTAAAACCCTTAATCTGCCTGAGACGTTCTGGGTTACTAATGGATCCCCACATATTAGGACGGTATCCAGTGTACGTTAAATTGGAAACTCGTGTGTTGTCAGCTTCTCCACAATATCACATGTGCAGTCTGCAAAAGTGCACTTTAGGACCTTGTTAACTGCGAAGGTGAATAGAAGATGGTAGACTGGACAACTTTTCCACACTCACTTTAGACGCCTGTTTTCGCAATCCCACGGAGTTGTATAAGTGCCATGACTATATTGTGATTTTCTGTATCTTCATTGACTAACGACTCATTCATCCATGCATTTAAGAATGACGCCACCGCTTGTAAATATCAGAATATATTATGTATTCTCCTTGAGTCACGTGTTATTGCCTGTATGATTTACTGTTGATGGCACCCGAACAGTTAAACCACAAAGGAGGTAAGTTAAGATAGCTGAATTGTAGACGCTACTGAAAAGAGTATTACGATGAGCGTTGGGAAATATTAGTGATCATATAGAAACAAAGCGGCTGGCAGCTGAACGAACATCAGTGACATACGAAATGGTACCGGAATTAATCATTGGATGTCAGACGTGTTCTCATTATATGCCACTGTTGTGCGGTTAATCGAATTCTACATCAGAGACAACCACACTCAGACAGTTGCAGAGCGCTGGCGTCTGTGTTAGTCCACGTACGTCAATTCGCGTCCGATGGCAAGGCGGTCCCTCGTTAAAAATCCAAGGAAACTGAAGACATATCGACATATGATCAGAATCCACGTGGGTATTCCAACTTGGCTTACAGTCTTGGAAGCTGCTAGACCATTCACAGCTACTTGGTTGACCCGTGTCAGTGCTTGAATCGGTAGTGGAGATCGTCAACTGGTGCACTGGCCACACTAGTCATTCCACTAACATTAACGCATGCAATATTTTCCGAGTGTGTACATTACGCAGACTGGTCTTGGAACTACAATTGACTTGTTATCGCGCAATACATTTCAGGCACTATTGATGTTTGTCCACTTTTATTACGCTGAAACACAAAAATCTCCTTTTGAAAGTCCTCAGAATGCAGCAAGATATTTCTTTTCTAATGTAGCAAAATGTTATCTAACAAAGCACGATCTTTATTGTCCATCTCGCTCTTTTTCACGCCACACACGCACTTGCGTTTATGAGGCGGAATTCTAGTCCACAATACAGTGGCGATTTCCACGCACGCGTCGTGTGCAGTTCTGCCAAGTTTGTGTGTGATTGAAGCCTTCTGTTGTGGGTGTTTTGCCTTTTGTTTCTCGCCCGTTCATTCGATTTCTTCGAGCGATCAATCGTCAGCTCGCCCGAGTTGTCTGCAATTTTCTCGCGGTGGACTTTCGGATATATCTTTCCGTCCCGTTATTGTATTCCACCGAGTGTTGGGGTATTCCCGCCTTCGAACTGGTTCTCCACCACGATAACACAATTATTTTCTATCACTTTCATATATGAAGACTGGCATCAGCTTTGTTTGTTTAGGGACAAGCGAACCGAAGATGACCGGTTGAGAATAACGCAATGAGTAAATAAGAAATGTATTGTCGGCTAGCGAAATCGACGTGCGAACGAGAGAGTAATACGACGAAACGTTAATACAGCGGAACGATAAGCAAGCTTGCGGTGTTAGTAGTACGTTCGAGTGCGCAGGGTAACTGACGCAATCCCTAATCGTTCAAACAAACGTTTAAGTACATACAAAGTCCAAAGCAAAAATAGTGCCAATGGCAATCGGAACTCTAACATCGTCAACAACAAACGAATCTGGTCGCTACACTTGTCAGCTGACGGTATGCTTTAAAAGCTATTTTGGTTAGCATGAGTTGGGAAACCTTGTTGTCAATGTGTAATTTGCAAGCAGTGGTTGAAACCCTTCTGCTGAAGGTCATGTTTTCTGGATGGTTATCGAGTTATTGCTTGAGACACAAGGGTGGTTACTCGTTGGTTATCAAGTACATTGCCACATTGGACCACTACATACTTGTTCATAAATATATATATATAAGACTATCTGCAACCGGGAATTAATTCTTTCTGCTGTGCTATGTGTGAAAATTTTCCCAGTGTTTAGTCCATTTATTCCCATACGACAGACACTGTTGTATAAAATGTTTACTAGATGTAATGAATTCTTTTGAACGATGGCATAAAAAAGTTGCATATAATGTGTACAATTTGGTTTAAATGCACGTAAAATCATGAAAACAGATGATTCTGCTTTATCTTAGACAGACGAGTAACTGAAGAACAAAGAAAATGATACCTTAAATAGTCTGTTTTATTCAACTGTCATTTGCTTGTAATATATCTATAATTTCGTTCAGATTTCCACCCGTGGTGATTATGCAGTATTGAAGTAGTTCACGGTCTTGTTCAAAACCCATGGAGCGTAAACTCTCAATAGCAACTCGTAAATCGTCGTCGTCATATGTCACTTCTCTGGTGTTTTGCACCTCTGGGGAAGAACGAATGGTTGGGTCCAAACTGGAAGCGGTAGCCAAATTTATGTTGTTCTCCTGTGGAACTGTAACCAAAGTTTCGGCAGGTTCCAAATGTGATTGTTCTTTCTGAAAAATCCCTGCTCCTGAAGGTGGAAAGTCCTCCAGTGACGGCAAACTGTTGGAACTACGTGCCCTGAAATGTGATATTTCACGAAAGGAATCGGCCAGTACTGATCGACGTCTCATACGATTAACGAATAGGTGATGCCGCTTCAGACGGGAAACCGGTCTTGGTGTGAGCTCCATATTGGCAGAAATGGTCGATTCATTCTGTAGGTCGTATGGTTGTGTCCCATAAAGTTTTGAAGGTGACTTTCTCTCTCTTGCTACATAAATCCTTACCGGAATAGTTGAAAACCGGTTTCCCTCGGTTGTCTGATTGATCGCCTCCCGCAATTGCTCATCTGTTTTCAGTTTGATGTAGGATGTTCCATCTGTTGTGGAAGAAAACACTAAATATAAATTCAACGTTTTGTTCAATAAGCACAGATAGATGCTATCTAATCGAACATAAATCGGGACACGTAATGAAGATTTACAATAGGTTAAGATGGGGGCTATTTGCGTTAACCGAAGGAACTTTCCATTTACTTTCACTTTGCTGAAGCATGTAGCCGTCGTCCGAGCCTTTCCCTCGGTCCATCATGTGTCAGATCGTCTAAGACATGCTCACCGTCCTAGCCTGCAATGCAAACCCACATACTCATCAGCCCAAAGACCCTTTTGGGTATTGCACACATTTTCATATTCCGCTTTATTTTTATATACAGTTTGCACCACTTTTCCTTGTACAGAATGAACATCACTTGTTTGAATTGATTCTGCTTGGCAATAAATTTTTTGGTGCGCGCGTCTCATCTCCTTGACCTTCCTGTTCCGTATAGATTGGGATTGCCTGTAGCCAGCTATTCAGCGACTGCGTTTTGAATTGAATATTGGCGTTTATATCTTTGTATTGGGTTAATCCACTACACTCTCTTCCACGTCTGAACGCATCCATGTACACAGTCACCATCTGCACACCCAGCCAATTTGAATGCTTTAAATGGATGCGATTCGGTGCGGTCAAAACAGGGACGTGCATGACGCGGTTGGACCCGGATCGGAATAGAGAGAACAACACAACTGTGCAGAGCAAGGCACAGTCCCGACGAACGCTACCACATTAAAAGTGTACACCAATCCCAACAAAATAAGATCCAAAACATTGATTTAACCTCCTCATTGATTATATTTGTGATGGCGTTAATTGAACAAAACAGTTATAAGACGAACATTGGTAGATGCTAGCATTGCGTATTGGCTCGTCGATGCCGCGAAACCAATAACGCAGAAAACTCTTAGTTTAGTGTCTACGGTACTTGGTGGTATAAACAAAGCAACGAACAACGGGAAAAATGTGCAATCGTGTGGTCTGAATGACACTCACTTCGACCTTGGCCCATATCAGCCTTAGGTTCATAAATACTTGTTTAAGAACTGTGGGTTGTGGTGGCGCACTGTGATGGTGAATACTGAGCTTAAGTCCAAGTTTTGTCCAGCTGACAGAATGTGTCGTCCGATCGACGAAGCTGGGGGCCTACGATTCTCTGTGACTACAGTGTCCGGTTTTGAGACCTGTTTGTGAACCCACTTAGGTACATGTTCCTTTGTTCTTGAGATCAATGATCTGTTGGTTCAGCCTATATGACATTCCTAACAGTTACGTGGAAACTGGTACACACAATGTAATTTGACGCCAATAGGTTAATTTCCTTTGACAGTAAGCACAGGTGAATTGCGAGTCTGACTACAGACCCTCATTTCGGCGACATTGTGAAGGCATTCCAACGAAGAGTCAATTCATTGGGTTATTCGCAACGTCGCGATATCCCCTCTGGAGGATAGCTTATCATTCTCACTGCTTTTTGGTCTTTATTCGCTGTGACGCTGAATAAAACTGCTGGGGTACCCATTACTCCCCAAAGTTGTCCTGAACACCTCCAGTCTTTGCTCAACGCAGTCACGAGTGCAGATGCGGTGTTCTCTGGTGAACATTGTTCTCAGCATACTCCACTTATACTTCGCCAGGTTGAAACTAATGAAATGCATACACTGACCGGACCATGTTGGTTTCCTATAAATATTGCGCTTTATTGACACGTCGGTCCTCTATGTGTTGATTATGTCCAGGTAATGCAGACATCCATCAGCCTCTGCTTCACACGTCACTTTGAGGTTGGAATGGACGTCGTTTAGCTGCAGGACATTTTTTCATTAGCCCTCGATCTTTGGAAAAGACCGAGGTATCGTCTACTTAGTGTCTGTAGTATGATAGTGGTGAACTGATATCAGCTGGTTCTCTTTCTACCATGATTATGAAAGCATTAGCTAAAAGAAGGTCTAAAGGATTACCAATTGCTAGTCTGTCTATTTGTTTGTACAGTGATTTGGAAATTAAAACTAGCTTTCTCCGTACACAGGGAAAGTGAGGTTTTTTGATAGTTTGTTGGGTTAGAATTAGGAATATTTTTCGCAGCAATCCGTTCACATACAAAGTCAATAATTTCTCTCAGGGAGACATTGGTAAAGAGTGATTGAACATCCGTAGAGCATATATGTCCATTATTTATAATGATTCGGCCCATTTCGTCCGCTAGCCAGTTTCTGTGGAAGCGAATTAAATATGGCTAACGTCGGTCGCAGTGACAAATCCTGCTTGCAGTTCTTGGGAAGATCGTACAGTTGAAAGAAAGAGCAATCACCCGGTTTCAGGTGTTTGCATGTCTTTTCATCTGTCCAGCCATGTTTCAGGATTACTTCTAGCTAGCGATAGTTACTTTCTTCTATTAAATAAATGTTTTATCCTTCGTTTAGGGATCTAAACTTTCGTCTATCACTCTGGATTGACATTTTTTTCATCTAACTCGTTATGTTCTTGACTACTGCTCCGGAACTTTTGTCTGCATTACAGCAGTTTCCGTCTTGAGTTCCTAAAGAGCACTAATGTGCTGAACTGTTATCAAACGTCCGTCGTTAACACGGATATACAAAACTCATAAGCCATAAGAGTTAGCCTATTGTGAACCAGTTAAAACTATCGCAGTTAGTAGACATTAATTTTTCGAGCTGATCAATTTGGTTCACAAAGTGTGCTTCTGTAAATAATCCGTTAGGTTTCCGTTTAATCGAAGCCTAACCAAAGTGCTTCTGACTGTAGAACATTGAGTAGTATGACTGAAATGTTCTGAACGTTATTACCAGGGTCCACTGCAATAGGCTCAGCCTTTGGTTTGGTTAACATTCGTTGAAAACAAGAAGTAACAGTAGTTTTTATTCGTTCAATCACACTCTTGCAAAAATTTGACGAAGATGATTCAGCAACACAATGACAATTTACTGAAAACATAGAGTAAACGATGATGAGTTTGGAGTAATTGTGACAGTCTTGTTTTTGCTGTTCGTTTCTTTGTTTATATATCCCCCTGGACACGTACTGTAGACGTTATATGAAAGGTTATCATTATTTGGTACTACCATTTCAATACAAAATGCTATCACCTACCCCTCTTCGTCTTCCAGCTGCTTTATTCAAACTACTGACAGGATATAACTACTTTAAATATCGTTACTTCCTTATGGATACTCAAGCTATCGAGATTATGAGTTCAACTACAAACGGTATCAGCTAGGCGAATCTGTGATCGTATGCAGTTTGTACTGGTATTATGACTATCCTGGTTTATAGAATACGATCCAATCCAAAAGACTTTAAATAACCGCGATAACTTGACCGTAATGGTTATCCAACTGTTGGTAGTGTCAGCAAAATCTGTTCGCCCTTCTGGTTGGTTTTACCTGTTCTTCAATAAGTATATTGCAAGTGCCAGTACGTTCAGGTCATATGAAGGCCACAATGAGTGACTTGTCCATCGAGTTTGTCAAGACCAGTAAAACACTACAGAAATGTCTGCGTATGAATTGAACAGATCTTTCAAAAAGCTGAAATGTTTGAAGTGCGACTGTTTACCATATCTTACATTATCTTGGTACGCAGCTTGTAAACAAAAATTCGATCACTTTTGTTACCTACACGTAACCCGCGAGGATTGTCCTTTGGATGCAGTTTTCTCTCAGGGTGAATGCCGAAATTCTTACAAGACATCGTTCTTTCCTTCGAGCATTTGTAAGTCCTGATGGTTATAGTTTCGGTGCACATGCCGACAAAAATTGGTCTTAGGCAAAGGTAAACGAGAGAGATTTCCAGTTTTATGACTGACGTTTTTAACTTTTATGAAACAACGTGAAGTTGCAATCCAGTTGCTGCAGAACTGAAACTGCTTACCCCACCCTATTGTTTATCGCGGGAGGTCCGTCTGCTAACCGTTCTATGACCATGCGCCAAATCCCGTATAGGTGAATTGTATACCACATTCACACAGTTCATTCTGACTGATCTTATGAATGACGTAAGGCGAACTGAGTGTTTAAAATAACAGCTGATTTTCGCTACTAATGCTGTTCAGTGAGACTAGCTGGTTCGTTCGTTTGCATACTGTTGTATTTCTATATGTGTGTAATCACCATTAATTCTTACCTGCTATAACAACGATAGAGAGGACACGACTCAGTAGAAGTATGTACAATATTGTCCCATTAGCGTGGATGAATGAGCCGTTGATCCTTGTAGGCACGACCAATCAAAAAACAGCTTGAGTCTGGGCAGGAGTGTGGAGCACACAGGCGGTCTTGAAGCGTATACAGCACAAATTCGCCAGGCCATGAATTTGTTCCTCTTACGCTATATCTCTATCAGTTTAGCAGTTAAGGATCAGAGAACCATCTGTATATAACATGAACCATAAATTCTCTGTCTGGGAGCACCAAGGGCACATACTTGATCCATACGTCAATCCAGAATGATCATGAGCTTGATCAGAGGGTACTGTGGTTTGTGCAGCTCACCACACCACAAATATGGAAAAATTTAGACGGAGAAAACCAATAAAGGTATTGGAAAATGATAGAAGCATTTCGAAAGGAAGATCTAGAAAGTGCGTGAATGAAAGTACGGTACTGCCTACAACACACTGTAATCTCTACCAGCGGGTTGAGTGATCACGATAAACTCATTCAGGAACCGGCACCTACCCACTTCATTCAGTGTAATAGTCAGGGTTTTCATAGCTTGTGACAGCGTCACCAGGTAGCTTTAACCAGTTGTTGGTGTTCTCACTCTGCAATGCCTGGTAAGGTTTACGTTCAGTTGATAAGGTGTTTTACACTTGGACAAAACAAAGTTTGTAGCTCAGTGGTGCTTAGCTGGTTGCCAATCAGTAAGTTGGTCCACAAAAATACAAAAATTTTACATTTTCGGCTAAAGCGGAATTCTTAACACGAATTGATGATGGTGTGAGTTAGCGGCGACTGTCAGACACGTACACCTCCATTAACTGGCAGATATACTGTGTTATCATTAATACATGGGGCCTCCTGGACGGTCGGTAATGGGTTGACAAGATACTTTGGAATTGTCTACAAACTGTTTCCTTGGGTCATCCGGTAGACAATACCGTTTGACCGTACTTTGAATATACTTCAGCTGTACAAAATTCTAGGTCTAACGAGTTCTGTGAAGATTTTGAATGCATCACACGGATGACCACAACGATTCAAAGACAGATGTAATGTTTATTTAAAAAGTTGATCAATGAACTTGAAACAGCCTCGAGCTTGATGTCATATGTACTAGTAGTTTTACGTGAATGTGCTACTGGATCCGTCTTCAGCACAGGGATAGATAGGTTAGGATAAGTTAACATGATGGAGACACCTTGCAATCGGTAAGGAAAAGAAAGCTACCGGAAATAAACGAGAAATAATTCCATAGTTTTTCATTTCTTGAATTTCAAACAATGACATCCGCTGTGCTCTTGCTAAAGATCCTCTCCGGTACATTTAAGTCGGCCTGACTGACTCATACGATTTGACTTCATGCTACATCTCCCGTAAGTTGGTTGTGAAGTCTCTTAGTGGTGGACTAGAACACTGTGATTGCAGGCCAGTTGTGTTCAAGATTACTGTACAACAGGATAAAACCTACGTGCAGTGATTATGACGCAACAACAAAAACGCCATGTTATTTTTTTGTTCTGACTGATGACTCATGAGTCTTCCAATGGTGTCACACATGGGTTATTAAAATGTTTCATGATAACCCTACGGATGACTTGGTTCCTGTGCAGCCTAGTGACTAGTCACTTTCTGACGATCAGAACGGGGCAGACGTAACACTACCCACTGACAACATCAATGTTCATGTTGAATTGATGTACTTCTCAGTTCATCATTCTGTTTCCAGGCTGGATGTAGTGTAGAGACAATAAGGCCTATAGGGAGATATAACTACGTCCGTAATTTATGAACTGTTTCCAGTCTTCAATCAGATAAAACTTAACTGAAGTAATTAAAATGATAATATTAGGCGTCGGAATATAATCAGAAATGAACTAAAGCTTGTCAAACTTTCAAAAGTCTATTCGAAAGGAAAGCTGGATGACTCAACTCTGGTCGATGCGTCTACAGATACTCTGCAGTCATTACTGGATAAAGCTGATGCTGAACCTCCCTATTTAATTGTAGTATTGGACCAGTCTGAGGGCAATTTTATGAAATAGGTTGTAAGAGGTATGGAAGACAAAACTGAGCACTACAGTAGGATAAAGCTTTTAACCACTCGGCACTAACATGTTCAGCGGCTTCGTTGGAATACGGGTGCAGAATCCTGCAACCGTTGGAGACCATTCTAATCGGACCGTGGCGATGTCAGAAACCTTTTCGGATTTGTCTTGCTGTACCAAAGCCAGAAAGATTATTACTTATTCAGGATGATAGGTCCTAAGATGACAGGATATACTGCGTCATCATCGTCCCTAATGTACACCGTCTCGACAAAGCTGATTACGTAGTGAAGCGTATGGTATATCAAAGGCAACTCTGTTCTACTGCATCGCCCCATCCAGTTACCAATTGTCTGCACTCTCGAATTTCACGTGTAACTAGTTGAAGGCGAAGAGTAGTCAATTAGGCTGGGCCAACCATTCGTTTTCAGTCTTCCGGGAGCATCAGCTACCATGCACGTCGAACTCGAAATAGTGAGACTACTGTTGGGGAATTACCATGGCGACTCTGAGTGACCACCAATTCCTGACAGTCAGAAAAATGACAACCGTGATGCCGCGTTAGTGCCTAGCATCTTCTCGTCAGAAACTTCCACCACCGTCGTATTAATTGGTGGCGACGGTTGTACTCCAGACACTTCTAGTTCTTTACACACTCAGCGGTCTTCAGAAGTAGATTGAAGATATGAGATCGCTACTTCCACATCTTTCAGCTGGTTCCCTCTTAATGCATTCCCTTTCCGAAACGAACTAGAACAGTACCTAGAAACCAACTCTTATAAGTAGTTTTGATACCTGGAATGAGAAGCCACGTTGATACATTGGTTTTTGCAAGTTTCACTTTGACTCTGTAAGATTCTCAGCGTGGAAAAGATGAGCATATAGCTGTTTACTTTGCTGAGGATAGGAAATCTTTAAGGATACATGACTAAACTAGTCATGACTGACAGCAAATTGTATGTCGTGTTATATACCTCATCCTTGCATCATCTAGTGGGGTTGAGGTAAAGATCCTTGAAATCAAGTTTGTAAACAAGCTGACCTTGACAGGATTTTCATACATCTTAATTGTAGACAAGTTAAACCATCCCGAACCGTAGTGAGAATCTAAAAGTCTTCAGGCTCAGCCAAATTTGTCGGTTTGATGTTCATGATATGACTATAGATACCAACATCACAAGTCACTGTGGAGTTTACAGGCTAGAGGAAGCGAGGAGACCGTCCATGCTTGAATATGTGTTAATCAGTCCGACACTTGCTGTGAATCGCCTTTAGTTGAAACGACCACGAATTCATTGTCTACTTGGTTAACAAACAGCAGTTAGTTCATTTCACATGTACCATCCCAAGGAATAGTTCTGATGCAGGGGGAACGCGGCAAGCAATACAGGTAATATTAGCTGATAGGAAGGTGTAGCATAAAGTTCAATAGACGAGTATCGGCAATCCATCGAAATAACTTAGGCTGTCAATAAACACATCATTTTAGGGTAATTGAAACCACACAGACGTGGAAATTAAGTTTGGGGATGGGTGAAGAAACTACTTGTTTACAATGGATCAGACTTCAATACAAATCAATTGCAGATGATCGAAAAATCTTCGATTCATTACTGCCGCACTTACAATCAGGCAAGAGTGTCATTGCGAGCAGTATCAGGCAAATTGATAAATGGATTGAGAATGACACAACGTTATGAGCAAGTTGTAAAACTCTATGTTTCAACCACCTCGACTGGTCTTCATCAGGAGTGTTGTAATCGAAATCACACTAACAAAGAAACAGAGGTCACGTGGGATTTGCCGTGGTTAGGTCAATCTGCGCTGCCACTGAATTGGTTGGTCGAATCGTTTCTATGACCTTCCAAAAGTGCATAAAACAGGAATACTTTTAGGACCCCTTGTTGATTACACCACCAGTCCCAATTACAAGCTGGCTAAGTTCATCAGTCACATTATCAAACCGTTGCGAAACAAGTTGATAAGCAACATTAAAGATTCTTTTGATTTCGTTGACAAACTCGAACACGTGACATTATGTAATGAGTAAACTTTTCTTAGTTTTGATGTTACCTCTCTTTACACCAGTGCACCAGTAAAACTTAACATTGATATTGTTAAAGAGTTATTAGGAAGTGATGACTCTCCTGATGCACGTACTAATTTGTTGCCTTCCGAAATTGTATCTGGTCATGAACTTTGTCTCTACTCAAACTTGTTCCCATTCAACAAAAAATGGTACAAGCAAACCGACGATGTAGCTATGGGTTACCCTGTTGCACCTGGAAACACAAGCGATGACTGAATTTATCTGCCCTCCACGAATTTGGTGGTGATATGTAGGTGACACATTCGTAATCATGAAACAGAGCACTCGCGACCAATTACTACAGTTTCTTAACTCAAAATGCAATGGCATTGTATTCACATTGGAAACCGATGAACGTTCACTTAGATTTCTAGACTGCCTAGTGAAAGTTGATGAGCACCAGAGATTCCAGGTCTCCGTGTACCGAAAACCAACACATTCTGGTCGGTATCTCAACTTCAACTCGTCGCATCCAGTCGGCATGAAGAGAACAGTCATCAAATCAGTCGTCAATAGAGCTACTAAGATTTGCACTGCTGAACTCTCCAAAACAACAGAAATTTCTCGAATTAAAGAAATGCTGGCAGCCAATCAATATCCAAACGCGTTTGTTGAGGACACAATTATGCACATGTCAACTAAGGAGAAGACCAAAACGATCAGAACTTCAAGTCAACTGTGCAAATACCGTGTCGTGAACAAACATCTGAAAAAATTCGTTCCGTTCTGTCTCAGTACGATGTACGAACCGTATTTCGGTTAGATAATACGTTAGAACGACTGCTGATGCATCCTAAAGATCCAGTTTCTATGGCCGACCAGACAAATTGCGCTTGTGAAATCAAATGGGATGATTGCAATGCCAGTTACATTGGAGAGACAAGCAAACAAATGAAAATACATGTTGTCAACCCCAAGGAGCACACGAGGTTTCCACCTAATGGCGCATATCAACTTCAGAAGCTAGCTAAGAGTTCGACCATCGCACTACATGCACTGTCAGGGAAACGCAACGTACGTTTTGATCAAGCTCAAGTGATTCACAAGGGTCTGCCTTCCCATGCGGAGCGCTGCTGCGCTGAGGCTCTCACCATTCACGCACTACAAGCTTGTGTTAATCACAATGATAGCAAGCTCCTGTCCGCAGTGTGGCGTGGATGGATAAACAACACCAGACCCAGGCGAACCTTGTCTACATCAGTCTCACCTCCACAAAATTGGCAAACGATTCGACCAACCAATTCAGTGGCAGCGCAGACTGCCCTAGCCACGGCAAATCCCACGTGACCTCTGTTCCTTTGTTAGTGTGATTTCGATTACAACACTCCTGAAGAAGGCCACCCGAGGTGGTTGAAACGTAGAGTATTACAACTTGCTCATAACGTTGTGTTATTCTCAATCCATTTATCAATAACATGTTAAACACGACGCCCAAACTGTCTGACTTCATTCGTACAAAATTTGGTGCCGATATCTTACAGTATCAGGTGAAGTTTGAAAATGGGTTTAGTATCAAACTGAATCTGTAAAGCGACACTTTTTACCAATCAGACAAAAAATATTATGCGATTCTACAGTTTTCACCTCCAATCTAACAACAACCGATATTCTCAAAAGTTAACATGTTAGCAATCTTTTTACCAACCAATGGAGTCTGGTGAACGCCACTTGAGCTAATCCCCTTAGTGACTTCACTACCATAATTATCCCAGCATTTATGGTGTTTCGAAAGCTAGAAAAACTTCCTGATAGCAATTCACCTGATCTAGTGATGCTAAAAACATGAGTATGACATCTCTCGGAATCAAGGATTGGGTAATTCAACCATTCTCCAAACCAGGACATTTCTCTGAAAGTATGGAAGGTCTATACCTCAGCTTTTGTCTTTAGGAAGAGCTCAGCACAAACCTGTCAGCTGCATACTAAAACATTTGAACAGCATAACAAAATTTTGATGAGCTTCTACACTGTGCACTGTACGGACTGCCTGGTTGTCGCTCCGGATTCAAAAGGGATTTTCAACGATCAATAAGGCAAAATATATGGTAATGATATTTAAATCGGTGGAACAATGCTGAATTTTTCAAAAATCTTCGACGGATTAAGCTATACAGTTTTGCGTACGAAACATCAGTAGTAGGATATCCGCGACGTTTCACTTCTGTGGCCCATGTGCTACCTCGAAGACCGATGTTTTCTGCAGAGGTTAATGGCAGTAATAGAATTTTAAAACTAACAGTAGGCTTCACAGTTGCTGTCTCCACCCGCTGCTGTTCATGGTGTTCGTCCTTGAGTTACCACAGCTGATGAGATCCTCAGTATACCATAGACTGATGTCATGAAAATGTGGCCTACATCTACCGGTGTCACTGGAATTTATTATGCCGCCATACATTGCTGAGTCACAGCGTACTTTTTGTAACCTGTGACCATTTTTGAGGAGGCACCGTCCGTGGGCGAGATGTTAAGACTGTCGTTCCAGAGGAGCTACTTCTGTCTCTTAGTTGCTGGTTATTGGTAAAGAAAGTTAAACATGACATCTTGAATGCCATCCCATCTGCATGGGGCATTTCATTCGGAGGGCTTTCCTGCGAAGCTCGATTTACCAGTAAACCCACATCTTAAGCGCAAACTTCAAGCTTGCTGACGATTCTTTCTAAAAAAGAAATATATTTATGTAACTAAGATATTCATGTGAATCAGAGAATATAGCTAGAAAGCGGTTTCCAAAGTTTGTTCATTTTCTGATTAAGAATAATCGCTGAAACCAGGTTAATTATTTTTGTACCATAGACGGACCGAAGATCATTCTATTTTGATCTACAAAGTGTTATATATCCTCTGTTACACATCCTTACGCTTACTTTTAATCACCGTCTCGAAATTCCTTCCTTGAAGCTGCGACAAAAGTTGTGTCACTTCAGGTGTAAACATCACTTATTTGATGTCACAGTTCGTCTATTTTTGAACAGACCCTCCGGGTCTGTTGTGACAACACCGATGGGCGTCTATAAACGAAGACTTGATGTATACAATAATGATGCTGATCCGTGTCTCCAGTACACGTGACTATCTGGCCAGTTGTGGAATAGTATGCTGCACAGAAGCTGTGAAAGGCATTATCCCTTTTTATGTGCTTAGCTGCCATGCTCCAGTTCTACTTCCATTTAGACACCGTGATCATATCGTGTTTTATGGTCCACATCTCATATTCTAAATCCACCACGACCTGTCATGGTCCACACTAATTTTGAAGTAAGAATCTGTTTTTATTTTTATAAATTGGACCGTGACTAATGAATACTGTCCAAGATGATCAGGTATGGACGAATATTTCAGACCTTGTTGGATAACATAAATAAAAAGCGGTGCATTATTATTTGTGACGGAACTGATAAGAGCTTTGGTTCTGTGTATGGAGGATTGCCGGTTTGATCTCCATAAGGACTAGTTGTGTCTGATACATTCGGACAGAAATGGAGTCAGTTGTGGTGTGGTGACTTGATGATGAGCGTCGTGAGCGAGTTTGATACAGTGAAGCCTCATTATAACTCGGAGCATTTCACTAGACATCGTGATCTAGTCTCAAATATATTTAGGCAACAGCAGCTGTTCAGTGGACCCACATGATTCAAAAGCACAGACACTGCGATTTTGTGTATCGTGCGTTGTTCAATTGAATCGCGAGCACTCTACTCCATTCAATGACACCTATATGTACGGTGTGGATACAGGCGTCGATATGCTGTCGCACTGGCTAAGCCACCCTAGTTCCGCACCTTCATAGCCGTAGCCCTCTAGACGTTTGATTCGGATGGGTAGCTGAGCTGTTAATGTTGCAGAATCATTGATCATTTGATAATGAATGGCTAAACATGACAACAAATCGTTCAGATCAATGATGAAAGACTGAGATCTTCCTGTCAGTAATTGATAAACATGCCAGTTTGTTGCGGTTAACATTGCAGTATTGTTTGTTTTGCCGGGTGTTGTGTGGAATGGCCGTGTCTACCTGATAGCCGCATCAGCGTGTACTTAATCGAGGTTAAAGGTTGTTAGTTCTGAAACGTTAGTATATATAACTTTTTATATATTTCGTAATTTAAAAGTTGTGTTATCTGACTTACCCCACCAATAACTATGCAACTTTTGTTTCTTGTCCTCGTTTGACGTTGTTTCAATCTTTGTCCACAACTCGTCCAAATGTACTTCCATCGGGGCGGTCCACAGATAGGTTGCGAACCATTTCTTGGTCCCTGAAGGGGACGTGACGAGTTTAAAGATGACCATAATTCCTTTATCGGTGTATGCAGACTTGTCTGTCAGTAATAGCCCCGTGTGTCAATACAGCTTATCTATCAACGATCGTAAATTTATGATCACGTGCTCATATGGTGGAAGTGTGCGAAAAATGAACCAACTGAATCCAAGCAATGTCTCATCGATCCGTTTTGCAAATGCCACATCTTACGTTGATGATTCTTACATAGTTTTTCTCCGTGGCTGACACTTGTGTAGTTTAGTGAACTTCAAGATGTTGTTAATTTCTACACGTGACAGACTTTCGTACAGAAGCAGGTTAACGGCGGAACATCAACTGTGTGAATGCGTGAACAAATAGTTGAGAGGACTTGTCAACGGTCAATCTGTCGCGACTCGTAAAATGTGTATTAGCGGAAATCATGCGGATTGAAACCCAGCATTAAAAGGTTACATATAAATAATTTCTTACATACTCACTGAGCTACTTTGACAGATGGTATGGGTTGTTTACGCTTCCTTTAACAGCCAGGTACAAGCTACATCGCACAGGTATTGGCCTGTATTATGTAAATCTAGACAATCACGACAATCTTGTTTGTTACAGAGTTTGTAATTGTAGACACACAAACAACCGCTGGCTTATTCTGTCAGTGAATTTGACACATTGCATGACACTTTAGAAAGTATGACTCATATATAGCATGCTGTTTCAAGGAACGATCGACCGATTAATGTGCTTTTTCCCACTTGTCCAGTACCAACTGGACAGAGCACACAAACTATAGCTATTCAGTATTAGACACTAATCACGGTTATTACTAGTGGTTACCAGTCAAGCTTTAAAAATCAACTCTATTAGCAAGTTATCTGATAAACGACAAACTTGCTATTTCTTCACATGATAGTTTGCTTGCGAGGCAAAAACTATTTGCAGTATACTCGAATGATGATTTTACACAATGCGCATACATAATTTTATACTGTACTACAACCTCCAGAGTTTGCAACTGGCCACTTAACCGATTATTATGGTCGTAGACAATATATTTACAGCATAAAAATTTAATTATGATTCATATTCTATTTCGACATTTGTAGTCAGTTAAATGATTTACCCAGTACCTTTTTGAAGTAAACGCCAGAATCTGATTTCGCTTAGGTTATTAAGTATCAGAAGTGCATAACCCTGCCACGACCGGAAGTTGAATTCCGACCACGTTTATGAGAAGCAAACGCACTGATCACTAAGCCATTCATCTCAAGCTAGGCATAAGTTAATTAACGTGTCCGAAAGCTTCGCCGCATGTGCTCGGGATGCCCGATCATCTCTACATGAGACACGTTTAGTCACTTGTTAATTCCATGATTAGGGGGTTTTCATTCAATTGGATTCCGGAGAATTCTTGGAACTTGCTGATTACTGGTCGTTATTCAGCAATCTTACTGATATGAAATGAACTCTATTTGTGTTCAACCTTATCGTTCGTGTTCATCTGGGGTTTACATTCATGTATATTTGAAGACACAGATCTCTACAACAAACCACTGATATAATCTATGGGGAATGTGAACACAGTTGTTCGAATTTCTAAACCTATGCCATCGTACATTTGAAGCGCATTACAAAGTTAAACGAATAGATTTATTTCTAGAGATAACCAGCTACAGGAGCACCTGACATCTTTAATTCGATCTGGCAGCACAGTTCTGAGCACGAAATTTCCATTAGTGAGTGATATTGTTCTCTGTGTCACTTCGAATATAGTTGGTCGAAATAAGCATACCGTTGTAACACTGGCATTCTTGATACTCGGAAAGTACCTAATTTGGCCATCTACTCTATTCCGGGTATATACTTAAGTAAATGTGATATGCATAAACCCATGCTTGTGCCTAATCTATTACATTATCTGTCAGCTTTTTGGCTACTCGTCTATCCTGCATGAACAGTAGTGTTCCATAAGGTCCCGTATTGGAACATATTTGTTTTGTTCCTGTTAAACATACCACATATTGTTAGTTCTCCGTTTCGTGTACATGAACATTTGACCATAGCACAACGTGTGATAAACAGTAGAAGGCTACTGGAACTCTAGTCACATTAAATCGCTGGGTTAGGGGCATCCGTCTTCTATCAGTATACTGCTAGGTACCTTTGTCAATCGTGATGTACATAATGCTTTTTTGGAGATGGAAGGTTGATAAATACTACCAGTAAATGAAGACATAAATTAGATGAATCAATTTTATCGATCTGATTAGAATAGTCAGAAGATACAAATTACGATATGAATTCATTTCGCACACTCTTGTCAGTCATAAACGTGTGACTAGCATGAAAACAAAACCAAACAAGACTTAAATGAAACGGTCGAAAGTACAAATCAGGCTGGATCGTGATTGTCACTCACGGTCAAACCCACGGTAAACAAAGCTTGACAAGCAGTTGTTTTTGTGGGCATAGAACTGGTTGTCGACGGCTGATCGACAATGCTTCAATATATTTAAGAATTTGTGAGCTGTGAGCGTTCATCAAGATCTTAAACGAAGATGCGATTTTGACAATGATCAAGACTGCAAAGTTAGTCTTCGTTTGAGCCAACAACTATGGTGAGTAGAGTATATCGATGTTGTACAAATCACATATACGCCCTCGACTTGGGTTCACTATCTACTCGTAGCGTCCATCCATTGCCTGGCGCAGTGAGCAGCACAAAAATTACCGGTCAAGACATCTATGGTATCCGGAAGGGTCGCTTAATCTAAGGAAGCATCCCCAGGTGATCAGCTGACATGGCACAGATAAGTTACTCATGACATAACTAGAGGTCGATCGATCGTATCATTTTTTGTCGGTCCACTATTATTCATCTCATAGTAATACCTCTGATATAGATGACCGGAAGTTCGACATGATCTTGAGACATGCTACTTAGAAACAAAGCTCATACACCGTTCGAATATGTTTAAACTAGAACATTCAGCTCGAATCCTTTGTGACAGATTCCATAATAGATGAAACCAGGAACATACACAGCTAATACGTTTACAGTAGCAAGCCGTCAGCTATTGCGAACCGAACTCTGAGGGGCGTCTGTACTTTGTCTGATAGAATAAGCTTCGCTGTACTTCAACGTCCCCAGACGACTCCTTACGTTCCCTAGTGATTAGCTGAATTCAAGGAGAAAGGTAAAGATGAATAAAGGGATTGAGAATAACACAACGTTATGAGCAACTTGTAATACTCTACTTTTCGACCACCTCGAGGGCGCTTCCTCAGGAGTGTTGTAATCGGAATCACACTAACAAAGAAACAGAGGTCACGTGGGATTTGCCGTGATTAAATCAGTCTGTGCTGCAACTGAAGTGGTTGGTCGAATCGTTTGCCAATTAGGTGAGGATAAAACGGATGTAGATAAGGTTCGTCTGTGTCTGGTGCTGTTTATCCATCCACGCCACACTGCAGACAGGGATCTGCTATCATTGCGGTTAACACAAGCGTGTTTTGTGTAACTCGTGGGACCTTCAACACACCATCGCTCCGCATGGGAAGGCAGACCCTTGTGAATCACTCAGGCTTGGTCAAAACGTACGTTGTGTTTCCCTGACAGTGCATGTAGTGCTATGGTCGAACTCTTCTCTAGCTTCTGAAGTTGGTATGCGTCCTTAGGTGGAAATCTCGTGTGCCTCTTGTGTTCGGCAACATGTACTTTCAATTGTCTGCATGTCTGTCCAATGTAACTGGCATTGCAATCATCCCATTTGATTTCACAAGCGCAATTTGTCTGGTCGGCCATAGAAACTGGATCTTTAGGATGCATTACCAGTCGTTATAAGATATTTTCTAACCGACTGAGCAGCAGAGATCTTAGGTTTCTGTGTACCGCAAACCAACTCATTCTGGTATTCATTGTCACTGTTTCTGACAATGGATCTTCATGTGGACTTGAAACGTCACAATAGCAACCCATCACTCGTTGTTCCCCTCTTACACTTAATCATGGTATTACACGAGCTGCAAATATTTCCAACAATTAAACTTGTAGACTGAACATCATTGGCAAATGATTGCTTCTGTTGTACTCCCATAGACCTTCCAGTCGGCCCCTTTTAGAAGTCTGAGAACCGCGATCAATTTTGGGTGAGATTCAATCTATATGAGAACGAAAATCCCATACTACTAATCATTAATTAAACATATGCACATATACATGTAACTAACACCTCTTTGTACTGAGTTTGCCCCCTACCAAAACTGACCACAATAAAATAATTATCCAACCACAGTTAGGTCTCATCTACAATCACGAATCTGCCAAACTGCCTATTAGTAGTACACTAAACAACTATTATCAAATTCTTGGTGAAAATATAATGTGCTCTAGTGAATGTGATGTAAGCTTAAGTTGGGGCAACATGCTAATTTCATATGAACGAAATAATTGTAAGTCGTATAGTACGTTACAACTTGACCAGATCTTACTGATCTCATCACCGACATGGTCAGAACGATTTGAAAGTGGTCGGATATTTGACAGTTATGAAAGATTCTAGGATAGAACTTTCCAACACACCTTAAGATCTGCATTCTTTTAATGCACTTGTTTGGATATGATTAGTTTTCCTCCTACAAAACTTTTATCCTATCATTGTGGTACATCCCTTGCGGATTTTGTCAACTTACATAACAGTTTTGATACTTTGCGAGTCAGTTTAATACCCGTTGTGGTCCAGTCTCCTTAACCGGTAGAGGCACTGATTTGACACAATTAATTCAATGACACTCTTTATCAGTCAAATTTGTTTCATGTAAGCGAATATCCGTATGTCAGTTTTATGGGACAGTAGTGCTGTTATAGTTGACCATTGGATATGTAAGTTGTTACTTTCGATATCTGCTTAATTTTATAGCCAGAACATTCATTTCTTGTCGATAGTAATCACAATTTAAGGATTAACTGAATGAAAAGGTGCTTCTATTTTTGTGCTTGTTGTATTTTGCGAGTGACAAATTAGAATACTGATTGAAGTAGACATATATATGTATGCCTTAACAGTTTGATCATTATATATATTGGTATAGTTATGTATGTTGCACGATAACTTTTCGTAAATGTGCGTTTGATCAATGATAGGCGCACTATATGTGTTGTATGACAGGCAGTTTTGTTGTGAGTAGTATACTACTCACAAGTAGTATGTTACCCACAGGTAACGTTCAGGAACAAAAGGGCAAGCTGCGAATGCCAGGAAGACGGAGGACAAGGAGAGACTATCGAAATAGTGTGTACGCGCTCGGCAGAAGTTCCAACAAGGCGAATGACAATGATGGATGTGAATGCATATCTAACT
>JTDE01004534.1:5755-56586 GCA_014338405.1 Paragonimus skrjabini miyazakii | reverse complement strand
ACTCCCTCGTAGTAAACTTATTTGTACAAGATCACATAACTTCACTAGATTCGATATTTATTTGCAGTTGAGCTATATGTCTACACTGCTGGACACTCTTAAAAATACCAGTGGAAAATAAAGGCTGCTTTTCGACTGTAGATTAACATCATCCAACCTAATGACATGACGTTTAGTTCTTATAATTAATACAGCTTCCCGGAAATTAGTTGCTGACGGTAAATTAAAGTACATACAGCGCATTACCCGTTAGTTTCAGGTTATATACATGTTGACTACTGTTATTCCTGATGAACGAAAACATTTAAGGCTAGGATTGAATCATTGATTCTTGCTAATGTTATCGATCGTCAGTCTGGACAAGACAGCTCATCATACAGTAGTGAATGTCTCGAAGACATTTTAATCATATATTGTATATTGTGTAACAAAAACGAAGTTGAAACATCCAATTGGATGCTACTTCATCAAGATATCAGTGATGTTCTTTGGTGTACCGACATGTTTAAATCGGTTGTGAAGAAGAATAAAACAATCAGGGTGATTTTGTGGGTCATTTTCTCTGAATAACTCTGAAAGATTCTTCGATGATTTGCAACTTTGTTATATATTTCGAAATAGTTATTTTATTTATTTTTTTAATATCATATTTTATATTTCAATGTATTATATGTACGTGTTTGAAGAGCAACAGTTAGCATTGCAGCCAGGTATGAACTGAATAGGGCCGAGGTTAAAACAGAACCCCGTTTCACGCTGTTGGTAATGTCAAAATCATCAGAGGTCGATCCACAGGATCGTATCTTTATCTTGATACCCACCTGTTGCATTCAAGTCAGATTGACGAACTTACCTGGAAATCCAAATTAACCAAGCACCGTCCACAACGTCTCATGATTCATAGAATCAAAAGCCTTGGTGAAACCCACGGACAGGGTATACAGGGCTGGTTGCGTTGCCGGCACGTCTACTGAATCTCTGGAGCAGCAAAACACCAGGTCGGTCATACTGCTATCCAACAGGAATCCACAGTGGTTTTCAAGAATATTGACCTCCTAAATGTCCGCATTCAGTCGGTTAAGAACTACTCTTGCAAGCCGCTTAACAGTGCAGATCAGTAGACTGGTGCGGCGACAGCTGTCGCGTCATCGCTTGCCATTCTTACCTTTAAACAATGGTATGATAAGGACACCCTTGAGCATTTAGGAGATTATTTCCTGCTCTCAGATGAAATGAATCAGGTTCATCATGTCATCCTCGCCTGCAGGTTTTCCACTGTGCTGTTGGTTAACCGATCTCTTCACCTCTGTCAAATCCGGGGCGGGAGCAAATTAAGATTTTGCGGCTCGTTGCAGCAGGCTGTTTACGGTCACCCAGTCTGTGGAAGCGGGGCGAGTTAGTAGGCCACCAAGGCGTTTGCGCCAAACTTTCATGATGTCCTCTAGCTGGGTGCATTAACAGCCAGTGTCCACATCAATATAGGGGACGGATGGTCCAAAAATCGCCTGAAGCGGATCGTAGAACTCCTTGTATTGGAGGTAATCGGCGTAGCTCTGCCTCCGTTCAGCTTGCTTTCTCCATCAGTTGTCCTTGATTTTGCGAAGGTTTTCGGCGAGTTGACGGTGAATAATCCGAGATGCGGCCTGTTTTGCTTCACTTTCTGAGTCACTCGTGGAACTGGTTAACGCTGCATTCTTTCTCTATCCTACCAGGTTGGAAGTAACCGTGTTGTTGTCACCGAACTAGTCCGGACGTTTCTGGCATTCTGTACCGATTGTCTCGGTGGCTGCTGCCGTGATCACTTTTTCCAGTTTTGCCACATACCATTCGTGGGTAGTGAATACAGGAGTGCCCTACAGATGAGTGACAAATGTACGTTGAAAGCAGTACTGATCTCCGAGTTCTCTAACCATTCCACACCCAATGTCTGGTGTTCTCCTGAGAATATGCAATAAACAGGCTTGCATATACGGATAAACCACCTGGTCCTGACCAGTTTATCGTCTGTGCTACATACATCCCCACACATCACCCGCGTGATACATACTACACGAATGTGCCCCTGTCACGCAAACACGTAACCAAGCAAATGGTGATGATGGTTTCGTGGGTGAGTCCACGTCGTGATGTCTCTCGCATCCAGCTGGAATCGAGTGTGTGTGGTAGTCAGTTCGTGAGTACCACACAGGTGGAGCAGATCATCAACTTTCTCGTTGACTGAGCCAATGTCTTGTTGTCCGACTACTCGCTGTCGGGCCAATGATCCGTGCCCAACCCGAGTGTTCAAGTCATCCAGAATAAAGAGTCGGGCACTGACCGGTTCTGACCGGATTGTGGCAGACAGCTGATCATAGAACTGGTCCTTTATATCGTCAGTGTGACACATAGTTGAATCGTGAACACAAACAAGGTAGCACACCCACCTTGACCGAGTCGCAGGTGCATGGGCAGGATTCGACGGGTGATGCCTTGCGGTTCACCTACCATCAAAGCATTTATGCGTTCAACGATTACAAAACGGACACCTCACCTCCCAATACCATCTATCACGTAACTTATCCAGTAGAAAGTGTACCTAACACCTGCTGGTCGGAGTCTACCTTGGTCCACAAGCCTTGTCTCACGCAAGGCTGCTGCGTCGATTCCATAGCTAGACAGTTCCACTAAGATTAGTGTGATGCGGCGTTGTGAATTTCTTGTGGTGGTGCGCCAGCCTACCAGCATGCGCGCATTCCTTGTCTCAACGGCGAGCGTTTTGCATCCCCGGTCGTGTCTCAGGTTGGTTTTTGTGTTACTGAGGCTTGTGTGAAATTTGTAAGTCTTAGGATCCATGCCGGATGGGTCACTGGGGTTTGAGGAGGGTTTGACAGTAACACGTATTTGTTTATCCACCTTGCCGCAAACAGCAGATATAGCGACCCGGCTTATCCTGCGCCACGGCCGATCCAGTGTGGTGATTGGTTTATGTCGTTATATCATGTGGATTTGGAATACAGCCTGGATACCCAGACGTGCACAGGAGAAAGGTTAAGACCTTCAACGAAAGCCTCCGATTTGAAAGCCTGTACCGCAAAGCAGCGGGTAACACACACACCCACACGCACACAAATGCAACAAGTCGACCAAAACAAACAATCAAATTGCAATAGTCTTGAAAGCCATATACATATAAAATCAACACTAACATAATACCAATACTGTTGCAGAGATAGATGAGTCACACACACAAAACCAGACCAGGTCGAATCAAACATCAAGCCGAACCAAAACAAAACACACCGGTACCATCCACAACGAGCGTAACTGCCGTTTGTCTGGCTGTTCCTCTTTAGCCTATCTGACGCTGGTGATCTAACAAGGACTTAAGTCCTAATCAGCATAGACCATCGGATCAAAACAGCAAATAAGCTTAACGACCACCCTAAGATAGCAGAAACGATCAAGTCAACAGTCATGTTAACATGTGCACTTCATGGATCAGCGGATGATGGTATCGAGGTTGTGTACCTGACGGATGGAAGTCTACTCAGTATTTGACATTTCGGCACACGTAACCTGTTCCATATCTCAGCGATGCGCGTGCTTCCGTTCACAGATGACATCGGGCCGTTCACATACGATGAACACAAACTCCGTTGACTGATCACGGCTTCGTGACCGCGGTACTCAATACTAGGTTATATATCAACACACGTAAGTCATTTGCTTACCTTCAACCTTCTCCAGGTGGCGGTGCTGTTACTGCACATTTGCCCGAAATTGGCATCAAGTAAGAAAATTTGGATGACTTTACAGACTTCTGATACCTGAGTAGCAGTTCCCCGACAGATTTGTCTGCCGACTGCGAGTTATTGGCTCGCATGACAAAGGCATGTGCTTCTTTCGGACGTCCTTAAAGACGTATCTGGAACAGCCACAGCCTGAAGACGGCCACCAAGCTCTGTGTTTACCGTTCAATAGTGCTGTCTATACTTCTGTACTGCAGGGAAAGGTGGGCGTTGCATCGGCGAAATATGGGCTGTTTTGGCAGTTTCCTTTTGCACTGTCTAGGACGCATCAGGGATATTCCGTGGTCTGACATGGCTTTAAACACTGAGGTGCTGCGGTGTGCGGACATCCACCGGATTGAAGCCATGCTAATGTGCATTCAGCTTTGTTGGCTAGGTCACACCCATAGGTGAGGACAGTATTCCAAAGCAGCTGCTATAGCGACAAGCGAGATCAGGTAAGCGATAAACTGGTTGTCAAAAACCGAGATACCGAGGTGTTATCCAGGCAAATCTTTTACGTTGTAACAATGATTTCATATCTTGGGAGGGTTTAGAGAAATACGGTCCGGACGGTCGCCCATTAGTTCAATGAACAATTACAGCGCGACTGTGAACGGAAGCGGGCGGTACTCAAGGGAACCATCGGTGCCATAGGTCGTGGTAAAATTACCGTATGGCGTTGCGATGTGTGCGGCCGTGAATACACTGGCCGCCTCGGATAAATAAGCCACCAACGAACTGATAGTTTACCGGCGGCGAGGTGCCACTGTATACCTTGGGTTCAAGTAAATTATATCAGTTATATCCATTTTAATTGTTTTTTTTGTCAGTTTGTATCGATCAAAGACCACCGTCTTTTGACAACTCACCTACCATTTTTTCAAGAACCAGGGTATTTATGGTTGTTCACTCTTTCTTTTATTCAGTATTGCTGGTGTACAGTGTGGTGAATGTTACGTCTGTATTTCAGCCCAACTATGAATTTGTTTTCCGTTCCTATCTTCTTTAATGTGCACCAACATATACTGCTATACTGAACCACTTCTTGCAGTATATTTTCAATATTTTTCTTCCCAATGTAGATCTTACAACTGCGGTCTCTTTCTGTTTATTTTCCGAATGACAATGGTTTGAGTTTCGTGCTAGTCTATCAGTTGGTTGGCTTCCCGGTCTTATTCTTCCGGGTTTACACTGAATAAATGATGTGTGAATGGAGCCACAAGTGGTGCAACGCAAGTCACTGTGGTAAGTGTTATACACAGTCGTCCTTTGACCAAGGTCACTGTGACAGGCTAGTCCGAAATGGATGCCGCCAACCATATGTGTATATAGATGTATACGCATCTACCTGTTGCTGTGGGACTAGCTACGTGTACTAAGCGTTCATCTGAACGTATCCGTAGGCGTCATCCAGTCGAGGTCGTTAGCGGAATCACCAAGACAACTATCAGCGCAGTTGTGACATATCATATCAATAAGCTCCATACCGTCGATCAGGTCTCGTGTTTTGGGTCCAGTCTACCAAGTCATCATTGCAAACCCTCCAAAGAATACGCTGATTCGTCCACGGTACAATAATGCGCTTGACAAAAATCAGATTCCCCTCATCGTAATAATTAACACGGAAAATCTTAATCCCGAAAACAACCCGGCTTTCCCCGTTAATTGCTTCCAAGACAGACCGAAAAATGGGTGCAGAATGCTACTCTCTTCCGCTCCAATAACGTGTGCGACAAGGAGAAAATTACAAGTTATTTATATGGTGCTTTACGACCTACAAACATTTTCGAATTAGAAAATCAAAGGACAGTTACCGAAAATAATAGTTAAGTTCACTAAGCCACCAATGAGCACAGCGGAATAAAGGCCGAGCAGGCAGAAAATAGCGAAGGCTGCCTTTTCAGTGTTCACGATATTTTCGCTCATTATCACTGGATAAAATCGTTTTCTCGAGGAAGGAGGCGGTCTTGGAAGAAAAATAAATGATTCCCCAATCTGTGAGGTTTAGAATTTCGGCCACAGCTGAGGCAGTCTGAACTAGACTGAATAATCTGCCCTTTTGCTAACAAAAGCGCTTTTGCTCAGGCTTTGTGGTTGCGACAGTCACACCATAACTGAACAGATTGCTACGGTTTCAGCTGCGTCAAAATTTTGACGTAATTATGTTAAAGCGTTTTCCCATGTGTATCTGTGACCTGGTTGATCTTAACTGAACTCGGTGTTTGTGTTCGCTCCGTCCTGACAACAGCGCTTCATGTAAACGTTATGCATTTGGCTTGATGATAAGTAACCAAAAACGCTACACTGTTTTTCTGATATTGTTTGATACCAAGTGAGTTTTCGAAGATTTGGCGCTTTCAATATAAACAAAAACTCAAGTTGAGCGTACCTCCCCCTCTAGTCAGCTGTTTATACAGTCTGTGCTGAAAAGAAGCAATAAACTCTCAGTTAACTACTGTTCGAGCTCGTTAGTCCGTCATACTCTTACCATGAGAGGGAATCAACATCCAGTGTACGTTCTCATGAGAAAACCGTGCTGGCTGTTGTATCATGACTTCACATTTGGTTCAGACGAATCGTATTATCTGGACGTTGGGTCACACTCCCAGTGTGCAACACTCAGTCTGCTCAGTATCACTCGGAAGCGACATGGTAGCTGAATTGTACACGACATTGTATAACTCGCGGTTATGATCTTAGTGATATTTTGATATCACAGAACTCATGAGGGTTGCTGAACAGTGTGCTGATCACGGTCGTGCCAAGAGTGTGTACAAGTGAGCGAAACTGAGGTCCATTACTTTTTCGATGGGGTTAGATAAACAGTCCATTTAAACGTGAAATCGGTGAATAAGTTGGCGGATTTCGGTTGTTAGTTTGATGACTAGTTTTCACCAATTTTTCAACAAGTGGATTATATAACACCATAGTGATCTTGAGTATCTAGTGAAGTTGAACAGCATTTGTTGTATTTTTTTAACTACGTTATTGCAATTGTGTCAATCTCGGGAAGGAATTCAATGTGAAATTCCTCTAGATGAACACCATCGAAATAAACCTTTTCGTCAACGTTGGATTCATCTCGATTCGTCCATACTGGTTATCAATGAGCTGACTTGATTATCTTGCTATCCCGCCTATTTTCATTTTGTCTTATAATATATACAAGAGTCAGAGATTGACCAATTTCATTATTCAATCGTGCTGTGTCGAACTGTTCCGCTTAAGTATAATCGATAAATCAATCAGCACTTCTGTTTTCTTCAGCAGACCCCATGACATGCGTAGTTTTATTTCAACCTTTTCATCCAGTGCCGAGATTCACATAAATCATTCAGAAAATTCATCAAGAATCACGAGCTAGCGTGTTGAAGTGAATGAAAATAATCAAATCGTAGTTCACAATTTTACAGTTTGGTATTTGAACCATTATAAAATTAGCATAAAATGGCATTTTGTCAGACTGATTCCTTCGTAGGAAACACGTTGGCCTAAAGAGCGCATACACTTGAAGGCGCTGGTTTATTGAGGGAACACTTGTGATGAAAAGTATTTTTGCAACAGGAAAACTTTGGTAAACAAACTCAATGAAACGGATGCATAGTCAATTCCAGTTGACTATCCCATTAATGGAAGCATGCTGTTATCACTGTTGATCAGGGCTTGTGAAATAATAAGATGAGAATGCATATGTCGAGTAAAAGCCAAGCTTACCTTATTTCAATTGCGCTCAGTCAAAGCAGTATTCCGACAATACTGAATAAAATGCGATAGCTCTAAACAGTCAAACTCTATTGGCATACAGTAAGAATGCATGTGAACTGAAACCATTGTTTTCAATGTTTGAGCTGACCTGTTTTAGGCATTTGATAAACGTTGGGTACATTTCGACAGTCACAAAGATCGTTGACGTTACGTAAACGAAACTATTGGGAGCTCGATAAATTTGCATAAATAGACCTTAACTTCGTAGTGTTTTGTAACCAGAAATAAAAATCGATTGATACTCAAACCTGGAATTCGTCTTATTCAATACTAAGTACATTCCCACGGAAGTTAACACCAAATCTTAGCGGTTTAAGAATTTTAACAACCATTTAAGCTCAGTGTTTAGTTGAAGACCTTAACAATCCTGTGGTCTATCTAGAACCAAAAATGTTTAAACAATACAGTCTAAATTTTGTGACACTCGTTGTGGATCATGAAAACTTAGCCGAATTTACTCGGACAGTAAAATAAATTTTGTTTGTTTCAACCCATAATACAGCAGATACCATGATCTGAATCCTCCGTGGTATGCATAATAACTTTCGAACATAAAGTCCTTTTATTCTGTAAAGAAAATAAACAATGCCCTCAAGGTACCAGTTATGAACGCCGACCTGCGACCGTATGACCTAAATGGCCATTTTATTGTTAGGAGTAATGCGTAAGGTATTCATAAATGCACTTTAAAACACAATGCAACCAATTGGTTGAGTATAGCAATTCAACGACCGTTTAAGTACACCGTAGTACAATTGTCTCCGAAGCCACTCGCACGTTGATGAAAGTGTGAATGTTGTACGCTGGAAATCAAACGAAGTTAGTGGATTTACAGTCTTCCGACACTTATGTATCTACATCAAAACGTTTTTACTGAGTGCGCAGTTGACCAGAATAAGCTCAACGTGTTTACACAGCGCTTGACAACACATAGTGATGGACTCTAACGTCGAATCTCAATGGAAGTACAATCTTACATTTCCTGGAATGACTGTCGCATAGTACATAGATTAGATGAAGATAAAGCAATAGCGGTATTTGAATGATTAATTTCGAAAACGGGGCCATACTTGACGAGGTAATAATTAGCCTTCGAAGTAGACTAATTAGAGAGTTTCGATGAATGTGGTCAAATAAATGTCCAGCAGACACATTTTTTTAGATAAACACGAGAGTATTCTATAGTTAGGGACAGAAAATTTCTCGCTAATGCAACCACATCTCAGTGGTGATTCAACGACGGGAACAATTTCTTCCTAATGATCATAGCGAGATATCTTGTGGTTGCCAAAGCCACCAAGTCAAGTGCAATTAGCTACACGTTGACAATCGTTTGGAAGCTAGAAGTGGCACTTTGTGAGGTTGTTAGGGCAAATCACCAGTCTCTCCGGCAATGGTTACGTTAGATATTTACCTTGGTTAATGCCAACACCAAAAACCTGGTGGGTTCTATTACGGCTACAGATCATGCATACCTTTCCAGAGCAAGTAATAACTAACGAAACCGCGTTATTGACAGCGATAGAGATTTCCTTAATAGAAACTGAATAAACACTTCTGTCGACACGAAAGTTGGTAAAATGCAACCGTCCTAAAATCAAATAGAGCAATCACTTCACCGATAATGTGAAGTTCACATTAACCCAAAGGGTATTTTCCATTAGAACAGACGTGTATCCTGCATCGTTGCTGGACGTAGGTAACTGGCGACACGACCGCTTTTGCCCTTGTCGGATATGATCAAGTTGATTGATTCATAACAGAGCCTTACACCAGTAAGTTTTATGATGCGAACTGGGGATTTTCTCTAATCCATTCCACGTAGATTCAATGGGAATTTTCCTGGAATAGCAAATTTTGTGGTTTGTCAGTTCTCATTAATTTCCATGGAAGTATTTACCCGCATTTGTCCGTCTACACTGACTGAAACCGTAATGACGTGAACATGACAAAATGCATGTTCTCCTTTCAGTTTCCTATATTTAGAATGTGGAGATAGAATATCCCCCGCGTTGTCAACTCAACCAGTCTATTTTTTTCTTGATAGACGGAAGTCTGGGAACTAAAATCTTGTTGGTTACATTTCATATTATTTGACTTTTGTGATAAGTGCACAGGCAGTTCTGTGTAGAACCTGTCGGTTGCTAACCAAGTTACACAAACCGTTTAATGGGGGCGAACAATCAGAACGAGGTCCACTGCAGTAGTCTTTTGTGTCAAGATCCTGAACACTAACTTTACACTTCACAACCGACATTGTTCTCAAGCGGAAATAACACGAAGGCTTAACTTAAGATATCTGAGTTTGTAATTATTCTTCAACCGGTTTCGTGAAAATACTTTCTGGAAAGGGCGCTTCAGTTAATCAGTGTCACTCTCAAGAGCAGCGATCTTAGGTAAGAAGATTTATTCTGTATTACCAGTTTGCATCGACTACGACATACGTAGGCAAACTAAAGTATGTCAGTCGCTTTGTATCAGGTTATATCTAACACAGACTACTGGCAGTTAACGTTTGTAGTAAGTTGATTCGTATGAAACTATCGTTTATTTAGACCATAAAATCTTCCGACGTTATGTGACATTTGATTGCATTTAGTGAGAAGTCTTATGCTTTATAGGGTGGAAATTTTTGCAAAAAACCAAAACATATGCTGTCCAATTCGTGTCCAAAAATTACCGTGTGTGTGCTTCACATTAATTCTGGCTGTTAAGGGACCAGTGATGATGGTCTAATAGTCTCTCAGCACTAGAACACCCCAGTCAGTTCATGCGAGTACGTTTTATCGCATCAGATTTCTTCAGAGGTTCCAGTGTTCTGCCTCGGAATAACGCGGTGTGGCCAAGTAATTTGAATTGGCTGTCGGCGAAAGTAAGGTGGATGTAGAAACGTTATCAAAGTTGTTGTCGAAGAATGTCTAAATTGAAGGCATTAGGAAAAAACGGATTAGAAGAGGAATAGAAAGAAGTTGGAGAACTGATTAATGTTTCGGAAAGAGATTTGGAAACCAGACTGAAGAAAGGTTTATCTGAAAGAACTTCCATGTGGAACCACTACCTAATCTTATTCATGCGTTAACAATAATCGAGATCTATTTGTAAGAAATCTGGACTTCCGTTGGGGTCAAATCAGCGACGGAAAAAACTTGCCAAACCGCGACCAATGCTCTACCAGCTGATCTACAAAGCCACGTCGGAAGGTCAGAAATTTCACATGATCATTTATCAGCCTGCAACTTGCGGTACTTCTGATGTGATTACTGAAAGACAATACAACTAGTGAAAGTTTTGCTACTAAGCAAAGACATTAAACTCCGTTCTATCGCACGCTTTCACATGACCGAGTTCTTTGAAAGTAAACGTTATACAGTGTTGAACCTACAATTTCTAAACAGATTATCGACACGTAGAAAAAACGTATATAGCAAGGGGTAAACATTTCAATCTTCTCTCAACAGTCACCAACATGAGACCATCAAATTTTATACAAACTTGCGATAGGAGTGATTACACCAATAGAACGCAAAAGGTCAACACTACTTGGTTGACTGGTTCATTTGTTGTTGTTGTTGTTTGTGGATTTTGTAAAATCTACTGGTTGCAAGTTCACGATTGATAAGGGTAAATTAAAGTTTTATGAACTCACGACATATGTGTTCTGTCTGTTTTGACTAATTTGATAAGAATAACTCAGTGTTGTGTACTTTCGAGAAAGTTTGCTAATAGAAAATCAGTGTTGATCAGCACAATTTTACGCATTCCTGTTTGAGAGTGTGTAAATATGCCACGTATGTAACGGGAGCCATAGTGACTGACGAACGCAGATATTGTTTTCTGTCACCTTCAGGAGAAAGGGATTCTGACTGAGTGTAGGAAGCTTAAGACTGTTTCAAATATTCATTGGAATCGATTTTTTTGGATGAATATTCATAAGGTTAGGAATATGCCATAACAAAAAGGGACTAAACAACACGAGTTGGGAATTTTACGTTTTCTGTCCAAGCTATCAAACCTAACCCACTGAAAATGCCGTATCACCTGCTGTCGTTTACAAGTGATTTGGATTACATATTGAGTACGTTTAGCTCATTATTCCATCTGGACTAGTTATCGCTGTCTGAATTCCAGATCACTGTCATAAGCGACCACCTGATAAAGGAATTAGATGATGGGCGATTGCCGTAGGCTAGAAAAGAATCAAAGCTGGCTAACGATAGACTGTAGTTTAAAATTTGAGTTCCTTTATTTGAATCAGCGAAGTTACTAATTGGTCGATTCTGTCGGAACTAATTCGTTTGGTTGATCCTGCTAGTTTTTATCCTCACATGTCATCTCCCGTCTGTTGCGCCCATGTTAATTATCGATGGCTAAGTCGAGAGATTCTGTTGCACGTTGTGCAGATAACCTTTTTGGTTTGTCCCGTTGACGCATAATGTTACTCGTAGAGAGATGAACCAATGTAACCATGACCGCAGGCTGCTGTCTGCAATATGGTAAAACCAAATTAATGCATTCTAATCGGTTTCATGTCGTAGAGAATGAAGAGTGTGACAAGGAACTTCCATTCACAAAATGAAGTGCAAAAGAGTTTACCCCCAATTTTAGAATGGTATTGGTGAAATTGATGCTCACCTGTTGTCATTGATTAACTTTTTCATTCAACTGAGGTTCATGAACTTAATTATCGAGGGATAGACTGACCCTTATGCCATTTAGAACGATGAAGAACATACATCGAGTCAATTTGACTTCCGACTATTCAATTATGTGCTTTTAACTATGATGGAATCTACTCTGTAAAGTGATTACGCCACTTACTTTTGGGCAACAGTTTCATTCGCATCAATAATTACGATACTGGGATCAGTCATGTTACACATATGAGGCTGAGTATTCAATCATGTATAGAAGTTTTCATCAAATTATCCCAATAAAGCAACCGATTTATTAGCTCAAACCAGAACTTCGTTCCTCATGGACCGTAGCCAGTGAACCTGGTTAAGATTTGTATCAAGCCCAATAGAAAGAGCCGTTATAATCTACAGTATAATCGACTGACTCACAAGAACTGAGAATTATCTACCCTTAGGTCCTAGCTGTGTTTTGTCGCCTACTGCCAATGTTTTGTTTTCCAGTTCAACGCATAAACTCACTCAACTGCAAATATCAGGATAATTCTGAACTTTAAATGGAAATGTGCAGTATTTACAGTCGACACTCTTAGAAGGGACCAACGTCCTACAAGCACCATCTGCCTGTAATAACTCATGATTCTGGAGAGAGCACCCACCTACTCTGATGACAGACTTAATTTGGTCCGATCGGATCATCAGGAAACCACGGCGTTTTGGAAACAGCCTTCGGTAGGAGAATCTCGTGGTGGAAACACAAAAGTGCATCGCGAGTTAATCTTAGTCACTGGTTCCATTATGTTATTGATGTTACGTGGAATACACGGTATATACCATATCTCGCACTACACAATTAGAATGTACTGAAGTCAACACATGGAACTGAGTTAATGAGGACAAACCACAAACAAGGACATTTCCCTTCTTAAAGTAGCGTGGGTTCGCATATATGAGTGTAGTAAGCTAAACGTCGAAGGGGATCTCATACAGTATTTTATCGATGCAACATACTAAGTAAGTTGAAAGAGAGAGGCACAGTTGAAACTACTTTAAGTAGATGAGATTCATTCGGGAAATTATTTGTCAACCGGAAGGAGCAAGTGTTCTATCGAATATGTGCACGGTCGCACAAGTTGTCCTTCAAGATACGTGCACAATACATAGTTGTGGGTTGTAATATTAATGAATATGCAGGATTGTCCACTGCGCAGCTGGAACCTTATCACAGAATACTATAGTCTTCAGAGAGACTGATCTCCTCAGGAACAATACATGCCATGAGAATGGCGCTTATGACAGGCTCTGTGCGGATATCAATTTTATCTCTGTCTCATCAGCGTGACATTCAGACGCATTCTGTGACAAAATCGTTTTCCGATGAACGAAAGTCCATTAATTCACACTGTTTGTACGCAATGAACAGAGCATGTGCTGACAACTTAATATTTCTGTTAAGGTTCGTCGCTTCCTTAACCCAACCAAGATTAAATTAGTTTTGTCTACCGGTACCAGGATGTTTCCATTCTCGCTTAGTTGTCGGATTTATTTCTGTGCCAGAGAGGTGCTTCAACCAGGAACATATTATATTGAGCCCACTCATTTATTATGTGACCGATTCCTACAAAGCAATCAAGTCGAGTTTATTGAGCACCAGAAAAACATAACAAGTGGTTACATATGAGTGGCTTTTGACTGGATGCGCGTAACATTGAAATTCCGATCAGGGTAATAGCCACACACGTCGCCCATATGTGTAGTATCCTTCGACACTCATCTGTAAGGCCGCATCGTACAGGTTTCATTTATAATGCGCCGTTTACAGGTAAACCCCACCAGTAGTGACCGTATGCCAATCAAAACGTAGACAGTTTGGTGATTTTCACAGACGCCAAGTTCTCGAAATACTTATAGCTTCCAAACAAAGATTGCCGACTGGGGTCTGTATCAATCCACCGACCGTCGTAATCTGTAGGATCAAAATCCTGTCCGTTTGCTATGCCGCTGGGTTACAATAATGTTAGGTGACCATAACAACCGTCAAAAACCCTACACCATTGTAACAAAGACATTCACAAATGTGCGCTGGCATTCATGTGTAGGAGTAATTCTGGGTGGTCAGGCAGAAGTTTGACATCTGTAAAAGCTGGTTGGATTCGACCTACCGACCTATATTTTAGCACAAAATGATTAGTGCACGATTTAATTGAAATGGATCATGTATGTAGGCGTGTGAAGATGAACCGCAAGGAAACACCAGCAATTAAATCACCAGTGCTATAAATCAGTGCTTGTTAAGGATTAACATCCTGTTTCCATAAACATGGTTATCCAAGTTAAGGACAAAGGCGGTGATTTCAATAAAACAACTCGTTCTTGCTAATGGCTTACCGGTAACGACAATTTATGTAGACTGTGATGTATATTGTTCGGCCGAAGCACGTGCAGGCCTACCATGAGGGCCAGGCGCTCAGTGACCTTTCAATGATTACAAGACAGGCAAGTTTTAACCTAGCCCACCTGATCTACCATTTGACTACTATAAGCAAAATAATCCATCTGCAATTTGGAAGAATGATTGAGTCGAATAGAAGGAACCTAGCGTATGTGTGGTAGGCCATGCTCATTCAATCGCAAGCACAGGATAAGTGACGTTGAGGTTCGCCTGGTTACGCTCAAGTTGGCTGCAGATCATCAACTGGATTCAGATGGTCTAAGGTGAAGAAATGGAATAAACACGGATATTTTTGTAAGCAGTGGTTTATCTGAGGAGGAAAGATGTGAAAGCTTTACGCATTTTTTCTCTCAGAAATCAACCACTTACCTGAAAGCATGTGGTTTCCCGTCGGTGACTGCTAAACATTGTGAAGAGAATTACTACTGGTATAGCTGTAACATAAAAGCCGACTGTTTTTACTCCGATTATCCGTTACAGTTGCGGACCATCTTTGGGACAACGTGGGTGACACAAGGGAACAGCTTTCTTCCGAAGTAGGGGTTCCAGAAACTGTCCTGTAAAAGGAAACAACGCAAACAAGCATCAACCAAAGGCCCAGTAAGCGATGCACACGACTTACACAAACGGAAACGAAAATGGCACCATCAACACAGCAACACGCCCTTTTACGAAATTAAAATTCAATCCGTGTGCGCTTGCTGGTTTCGACCGCGCGTTACATAGTAGAATTAGATAATCGAAAGGTTGTACAGGGCTAGTGAAGAAAAAAATTGCGAACTGACAAAATCATCTAAAGTTGTTAGTCGATCATTGCCGTGTAGCGGAAACAGGTGCGAGCACTGTGGTTACATGTGCTGTGCAAAGAAAGATACATGCGTAACAAGCAAAAATTTCATTATGTCAGAATGAGGAAATCAACTATCACTCTGTTACTGATGCAGCCGTACATGTTGACAAATATTGCTTGCCTTAAACAAATACGATGGCTGAAAAAATAATTATCGGAGATTCAGGAGATTGATGGGCTTGTTATCTCCGCATTACTTAATAAAACGTTCAACGATAAATCAATTCTTGTGTAGTATAATAAAAACAGCTAAATTGTTTGTGTTTGCAACGAAGTAAAATATAGAACGTTTATTACTGGCTCAATATTGAGTTGTGGATGACATATCTAAAACTGTGCAAACACTTCTCCTCCAGCCCTTCACTGCAGGTGTTTCTATGGATCACAATAACTTTTTGATTTTGTCTTCAATTCACGTGCTAATGATTAACACGATTAAAAGATACACCTGAATTCTAATTGAAACATTTACTTGATTCTCTAATAAAACGAAACAAAACAGACGCCAAGGGCTATCAATGGTTAATATAATTAGAGGATTTCATGGATGTTTCTGAAATGCAATTTCCTGAATTATCGCGAAAATTTGCCTATTCCATCTTCGTTAGTTGAGCTAAAACAGAATGCATTTGAGTAGATCCACTATGAGATAAAACAGTGACGAAATGTTTAGCTGCGTCATTTACTTACCTTAAAACTTATGTCTTAAAATGAATTTCCAAGGATATTTAAACTAACGACACCAAATTTACACATTGCAGAGTGCGATGTCATAAAACAGTTTGAAAACAATTACTGTGAATGAATATTGTAGTGGTTTTGAGTAAGTTACATTGTAGTCCATAACGTTTCAGGGTTTCGTCTGGTTAGGAAATATGTTTACAATTCTTCAGAACAGAAATTAGCAAAAGCTCAAATTACTGCAAAAGAAAGGGGAATGTGTTTGAACGATGACCTGTTAGAGCGTTTTGTACACGTTAGGAATAACAGAAAGTACAACGGGAAGCGGAGAGCCACGAGGGGTGTTCAGTCCTCTTCAAAACAAAGGAAAACATCTATGGCTAGAGAAACGCGAACCGTACTCATTGTTGGTGATCGTGAAAGTTTAGTACACACCATATTGACACATAATATCTCAACTTAAGGATTTCGTTAATTTCAGTAAACCGATGTTTCGGACCGATGTACTGGCATTATTGAGTGTCAGATATTGCAATATTTCACTGCTGAGATTACGAACTGAAGGTAAGTTGCTTGGGAAAATGTTGGCTTTTATAGCTTTTCAACTGTTGGAATTATGATGCATTTTGTGATCATTCTAACAGGTTCTCGTTGACGATGTCTGGTGCAGCTTCTGAAAAGCAAATAGAGACGAACCCTTTATAATATCGTGTAGTGATCTAAGAAATCCTTAGCACCAAAACATTATGGATCGTGCATATGCTACTGTATGCTACACGTAACCTATTTAGTAGTGCTACTCTCATTAGGAATGTGTTGGTCCCCATTCTTCTGGTTTGATATGTTGCTAGGCGACAGTGAGTTGTGCGCCACCATTTTCCGTCCCTTCTAGTGCGGTCATATTTATTAACCTCCCGAAATCACTAACTGACGAATCATTTATTCTCAATTACGTGATTGCTAGTAAAAGGTTAAAATGATTGCAATTCTCAGTTTTTGAAACTGTACAGGTTGTGACTGCTACTCACGGTGCTGCCCAATGAAGACAGCCGCTGCGGTCTGAACGCAACCCCACTTTTCAGTTTTACCATATTCTCAGTACGGCAGTGAAAACAAGTCTCACAATTGTGCAACCGAGAGTTTCCACCCAGAGGCATCATTGATACTGAAATATACTGTTTGTTACCAAGCCCTGTACCTTCTAAAAATTGTGATTTTTACCTGCAGATTAGAAGAATCCGGAGTGATCCACAAAGAACTGTCGAGAGTTTAGTCAAACATTGCAATCAAATGTCCCAAATACTATCTACCACTAGTCAGCTTGAGTCTCTCAAAAATGATAAACGATATATGAAACATATGTTTGATTGGCATCCAACGAGACTGCTGAATGAAATAGTAGGGCCAGTTAATGTGTACACTAAGGAGATGACGGGGGAATGCTAACTTCAGAAAATATACGTCTTAGCGATTTTGCAAGAGAAGGTAGGATAAACACTTGTGTTTCCAAAAGATTCGGTAAGCTATGGATACAACCAATTAAACTACGAAACAAAATACAACGTAGTCACATCACTGCATAGCTTTTGTCTATGAACTCACGTTTATTCCCAGTGTTTTGTAACTCCAGTAAATTTCTCGATGCAATCAAAAAAGAATTGAAGGCTAGCGCGGATTTCACTTTTCATGTCAGCTTTGGGATTTCCGGAATGGTGGCAAACCGCTTAACCAGACGTGCTCAATCGCATCATTACAATCTAGTCAGGAGCAAACAAACCGACAGTTTTTCACAGAAAAATCACCATGCACTTGACTTTGCTGGTTTGTAGTAAGCGTATTGCAATTACAGCGTGGGACAACAAATATCAGACAAAGAAACTTAAAATAATATTATAGAAGTGATAAACGATGAGAGATAATGAACTCAGACAATTATCATCGTATATTTTGAAGAGTAATATACACATTTTCGTCCAAGGTAAGAACAAACGGTAACACCGGAAAGAAATAACAGATATGTAAAAAGGGAAATGTGAAAACAAGCTGTTTGTCAAATGCGGAACGCTGCATAGTTAACAACACCGAACAGTTGACGAGTTCTCTCACAAGAGTGGCGAGCGTTAATAGTCCAGTCATCAAATGAAAATTTACTTGTGTGGAATGTAACAAACTGGTGTCAGAATGTGAAAAATACAAACGAAGAGCAATAAAAAAAGAAAATATGACAAACGATCAGTCTCACAACAAGAGAAGCTCATCAGGGCACGGGGGTGCTGTCACAGTCGAGGACAGAAAAATGTCCTTCATTGTGAGACAACTGTCAGAGTTGACCACAATTAACGCCAGGTTTTCCGTATAAATGTCAGGTTTTTATGGAACCTAGAAGTGTCAGTAGACATAAATCCGTGATTGTGCAACAGGGCAGTCCCAGTTGAAGAATAAAGTTACTTGAAGAGGGAAGTATAGTACCGTAAAAAGAGAAGATCGCAAGTGAATGAAAAACCGAATTCACATCGCAGCCCATAGTGTGGAGCACCGATTTAATGGCGGCATTATGAGAGTAGTTTTTGTATTTCGCAGCTTTCTCCGTCCAGGCAAGTTGGCTTCGGCAGTCATCCACTATACTGACGTCAAGCACAACAGCAGCAAATGGTATGACACCTCGAGCAGAAGAGAATGCACACCAGGAGCGTCGACGACCCTGAGGCTGGTACGCAGATCATCGAGAGAACGTAGAGAACCTGAAAGGCTTTTTCTGAAGCTGGAACAATCTTTGCGGGGAGAGAAGTGTAGTGGGGAGGAGCGATCGTAATATACTACTCACACGACTGCTATTCAGTAGTGGGATCAGAGCGTATATTTTTCATTGAAGTAGCCGCAGGAAAAATGCAAAAACTTCGGAGTGCAGTATCGCATGAAATGGTTCTTGGTACGTAAGTCAACGTATAGGAACTGAGTATTGACATCACGTTGAGAAGCTTAACCCACGTGTTGCTTTCCGGAATCAATAACCGTCGTACCGTCCGCGTTCTTGGATCACAACGCTAAAATCCTAATGCGCCCACAAACTATCAGTCTCGTAACTTGAAAGAATTGCAGGTCAGTTCTAAATGTTTCCGAAGGGTAGTAACATTTGATAGTAACTGATAACCAAACAAAATGTAGTGTCCACATTAACCAGAGGTTTCTTTGGAAAACTGTTTTCGAAGTATTACAGTCTAATCCCGCATGCAAAATGATGCTGACTACTCACCCACGTGATCATTTAGTTTGAAGTGACATCGGGATCAACATCAAATTATGACGCATTAAATGCCTGAAGCTGACGATTCATTCGACATGCTTGCCCTGCCAAAGGTTCAATGTCAATGCGGTAGAGTTGGGCAATATGAACTGTTCTGTTCAGCAACTCTCAACGGGCAAATTAATTTCACAATTTGAGCCATAACAGCGAAGCAAATTTCATTCGGTGTCTTCTTCAGGTATAGTGCACCTTCTAGAAAGATAGCACGTTGAAGTGTTCGCAGAAATCGTAGCCATTCGACCAAGGTTGCATAATATATCGTGAAGAATTTTGTTCATCTAGTTATACGCAACAGATAACATCTTTTGGTAAGAAATTTGACAATTCAGAGATAACTGAGAAAGTGCACTGACGCCAACATACATATTAAGTCAACAGATCAAACGTCCACTGCAGTCTTACCATTAATGAGTACCACAATGTAGCGTGCAAGAATCGTTTTCTGTGTTTGAGTGAATAAAACGTAATTAGGGTTAGGTAGGCAAACGGACACTATGGGTTATGGATGGAGTAGTTGCTACCACTTGCGCAGTCCTTGTGGCCGATGGTGAAAGTGAGTGTTAGCCAGTAGCGGTAGCACAAATCTCTTCTGAGAGTAAAGGTCAGGGTTGCGCAGTCGGCTACTGATGGACCCGGCACCGATCAGCATTCGGAATCTCACCTGTCTTGATCGATTTCATGCCATTCGGTGAACAGTCTGAAAAGCATATTTTCCACTGATACAATAATCAGATTTGGTCAAATCAACAATCACGCTCGAAGCCGTTTAATCACATTACTAATCCACGACACAAGGTGATGTTCATGCACTCTAACAGACAATCGCCATGTAGTACGACCATTGTGTCATTCTCGTCACTAAAAAATAAATGAGTACACACAACAACCGGTTGTAGAATATTCAAGTTTGTTTTTGAATTGAACGGAAACTCAGGCACACTTGAGCGGCAACGTGGGTTGTTTCGAATGATTTGCCAAGTTTCCTTGCAATAAGTTCGACCATAGTTTCTCCTTTAAAAGTGAGATTATTAAACGCAAAATTCTCATTCACAGAAGGTGACTTATAATTTAACTCTGCCGTCTTCATTGCCTTCTGAATGAAGCGCACTGGGTGACCATCCTGAATGAACAATTGTAGAAAATTTAGCGCAACATGTAAAATGTCAGGGGTGCATATATTTAACGCCCTACCCGGCGGACATCCCATGGGGTTCCATTTTTTGATTAGGCGAAACAAAATTGTCAAAATAAATGTACTCACCACTGCAAGTCTGTTTACTGCACACATGTTGTGAGACTAAACCATCTTCTCTTGTGTGTATGCTGACATCTAGAAAAGTTTTGGTCATTTTCGCCTGATTTTCTAGCGAATTTGACACCGTTATGGGCTGCATTACAAACTACCATAACTCTGCTGATGTCAGAATTCTCAATGGTGGCACAAAAACATGTCATGGCTCTAGCGTTTATATAATGTAGTGTAATTATTCACACTCAATTGATTGGTCTTCAGTTTTCTCATGAAATCAGTAGCTAAAGAGGAACGTAGAGGCAAGTCTATTGCTGCTCCATATATCTGTTGGCAGGTTGTATTGGTAAACAGAAATTGAGCATTACCAGTGTAAAGCATCTGCATTTTTCTCAATTCATCATTTGGGATGACTACGTGCTTTCATTACATAAGACGTACCCAGAAGTGTAGTCAATATTGCTTTGCAGAAGCACGTTCGCACCTAGCGGAGTGAAATCAAATGAAGACAATCGTCGATTAATCTGGTTTACGTCTTGGATCACGACGACGAACTGGAACATAAGACAGATGAGTGGCAAATGCAAGTTATTTGTCAAACTTTGGATGCGACGTTGTGTTTCGTAATTACTTTTCGGAGTGCCCTAAACAGTTGATTATGTCTGCGTTACGGAGCTGTGTTTATATGATAGAACCGGTGATTTGGGGTCACATTACGCTGGTCAACACTGAAAGAGTATTGTCAAACTTGCGTTATAACCATCTTAAACGTACCAACAAGACCGTTTGCTCAGTGGATCCACACACGAACAGGCTCAGCTAATCGTCGACGGAAATACAATGTAGGCAGATATTCTGCCAAACTAAAAGTGGTATACGCATTTGTTGCTAACCGTTCAGACTTCTTCCACAGACGTTGGTTTTATGGAAGATGTGGTGTATGCTATACCCAATAATTTTACCTCATAAGCTCAACTTAAAAAATCAAACTCAGCGTCTGAATACCAAACGACTCGCGTTATCTCTTTCAAGTATAGGGTTTCGCCGAATCATGTGCATCAATACTACACGTATATGCAGCCAAATGTTTCTCCAATACATCGGCTAATAACAGACATATATGGCTTCACTGATATGATGATAATAGGAACCAACAACCATTGCTGGTCTTTCTAAAACAGTATTTGAAAATATTCAATCTGATTCATTTGTTTCCAGCTGTGTTCCAGTTTGTCCCAGTTAATTTGGTTTTCCCATCCAAATCAGTTAGCTAAACAAAATAATTCTGGTTCGTGTTGTTCAATTCATTTGGACGTTTGCTTCAGAGCTGCATGTGCCTCATCTGTTGCTCTCACACCCTCCTCAAACACCAACACTAAAACCAACAGTCATTCCTGCATTGTTTTCTAAAAACAAATCTGAATGGAGCAACTAATGAATTCCATGAGCAGGTTTTGTAGCCAGACTCATTTCTCTGCTTTATGCCAAGCTCGTAAGACATGAAGAACATGGATCGTGGGGTAGGAATTGAGATTTAGGAGGATCAAACCGGTGTTCTGTTTGCTAATCAGTTATGACTATTGTTACAATGACAGAACCGAATTGATTACTGATTGTCTCTCTAAACACTGTGAGACATCAAACACCCAGCTGCACAGCACCAACACAGTTCAACATACCCGGATGTAATTATTTGTGATATGCTCTCTTGGGTGGTGTTATCCACAGGTTGACAAACAACTAGACAGTACAACTTTCGAACATGTGGCTGAGTTATATTAACTGACTTTTCTGACCACGTGTTCAATATTGGTTGTGAGGTAAAAATTGTAGTTATTTCACATTACCTAAGAGCAATCCAATCACGTAGATCTTGATGATGCACTTCGCGCGCTAACACACTAGATAGATGTGATAGAATTAGACTCCCACGTGCGATCACGTTGTTAATGAAAAACTTGTGCACGCTAGGTATCTGGACAAGAGAAACCGAAGATCCATTTATTAAACGATCAGATTCGTGAAATAAACTAATCGGATTATTTCGTTTCAGTTATGTTATTGTGTACGCGTGGTAAAGGTGTACATTTGAAACAACGTATGGCAAAAATCAAAACGCGCCAGATATTGGCACACAATGCACACATGCAGATTCTGATAATCATCCGGGAGATTTGTATCAGTTTTATACGATACTGATCCAGAACGAAATTTACTAAACAGCTCCGGTTTCTAAAACTTGCTTTAAACAGTCCGGATTTTTGATGACCATGTGCTCACTAATTATCTAACAAGAAGGTAGAGCGTGCGAGATAGCAACAAATACAATGTAAATCCAGGCTTTACCAACTCTGAGAAGACGGGTTTACAGGATTGCATTTGACGTTGACTTTGGTTGCCAATATTCTCGTGCGGATAAACAAGATGCCACTACAATTCAGTCTGCACTGAAATGAGCAGACCAATCAACATGGGCACACTTCGTGCTCAGTAAATTGTCGGTGCCGAAGTTTGAACTATTCAGAAGTCAGAGGGTGTTAACGCGCAGCGTCACCACAATTGGTCCATGGTGTGCCGCTTGGTATGGTACTGACACTCGCGTATTCTGTAAACCCAAATAAATAAAACGAGGGAGCTGTGTGGATTGATTCTCACCGGTCCCCACCTCTCACTGTGTGTACCTGGTGAGCTACATCACGTCTGTATACATATTTGAGGGCCTGAAATGCACATCGAATCAACAGAGAAGTTCTACGTAAATATCATCAATTGAATTTGACCAAAAACGAGTGTCCATTCTCAACAATTCCAGAACTGCAAACAAATAGATTATAAGACGTTCCACCGAGCTGAATATTGTTATTGGGGGCTAATGTTAATTGATTCCCACACAACCAGCAAACTCTCGTTCCAGTATGACGCATACTTCATTCAGCGTGGCCTATGCGCACTTCTAAGGTGTCATACTTCAAAACAGTCAGTTCCACTCAGAAGTTTCCTTAAAACGGCTGAAGCATGAAAAGTCGTGAATGCGAGCATTCGGTGGTGATAAGTCAATGCAAAGTTTACAGTTTCGGATACTTTTTTAGTATATATGTCAATTAGTCATATTGTGAAGTGATTAAGCAGTCAGTAGTTTGGAAAATGTCAGTAAATCCAGGGCAGTGTCAATTTCGCAATTAATATTTCTTGGAAGCACAAAGCTGTCTACAATCGTATGTTTGCAACTATGCCATCAAACAGCAAGAACCTTGAATTGAAATGCCGTGGTAGAGCTGTAAATGCATAACCTGAATCAACATCGAGGCTGGTAGGCTTGAGGTATATAGCCAGTTATGGCACTGACTAGAACCTCTCGATCTCAAGAATGTAGCAAGAATATTGCAACAGTCCGTGTCAGAGAAGAACAATGATATTGTGTGAACACGCAAGCAACCAGGGTCCATTGTCGGTTGAAATCTTGACCACTAGCTACGCTGTCGATTCGGCTTGTGCATTTAGACTCCTATTGTGTCACTATGCTCCAAGCTACGGTTTGCTGAGACGCTCAGAAGCTATCAACTGAAGCCGAATTCGTTTTCAGAAAGAACTGTTCGGGAACCTGACCTTATCCTGAATCCTCTTAACCAACGGGTTAACTATCCACCCCATCAATTGATTATTTGAAACACCGATCCAGTGTAGACACGGAATCGAAATCTGGGGCCCAAACCAAAGAACTTATCCAATGGGCACGACGCCTAATCGAATCGGTTGAGCCTCAGCATATGGCTGTAACCACAGCCATCCCAAAAGAGACGGTGGCGTACGTGCGTTCTCAGTCAGTTCGCTCGGCGTCATTATCCCAGCGTTTTGGTCACACGTTCCACGATCGATAACATCTTGATGTCGATACTCGTCTCGCTAACCGTCTTAGCGTTTGAATGACAACGCTGGAGGACTGGACATCGCCATTCACTGGTGAGTGCAAATGGAGAACGCAAAAGCACGATGTTTTTCTAGTGAATTGTGTCATCGCGACACGTGTTACACCGTACAATGGATAACACAACGCTGCACTGATAGTAGAATCTGTGACAAATCATGCTGTGTTTCTAGGTTTACCCAGCCATTTGAGGACGCTGACGCGATAAACATCACTTGACAACTGTCAGTGTCGTGCTGTCTCCTGTAAGCAAGCCTTATTTGATAATGTTATCGATATGCACGTGCCATTATGAAAGTAACTTGTTGAGTTATCTAGATCTATTTTGACAGCTCGTTCGGTAATTTGACTACAGAACACACTCACATTATACGGGTTTTGGCTAAGTGATTATGTAACATGCAAGCCAGCTGTCTTTACTCTGGTTGTCCGTTACGCCTGCGGACCAACTCTGGGGTAATGTAGAGACACCAAGGGACAGCGTTCTTCCGAAGTAGAGGTTCCAACAAGTCCTGCAAAAGGAAACAACAAGAAAAAAGCATGAGCTAAAGGCCCAGAAAGCCATGCACACGACTTACACAAACGAAAACTAAAACGGCGTCGACAAGGCAGCAGCACGCCCTGATACACAATTCAAATTCAACCTGTGCGCGCTCGCTGGTTTCGACCGTACGTTACAATTAGGACTTAAAACAACATATCGGTACATGTATATTCTGTTCAAACTAAATTGAGTAAGCGCACAACACACTCTTCATATGTAGCATGTCTGGTACGTCCAAATATTTCACGTTAATGCAAATCAGCTACTCATTTGTTGATGCTACTTCTATTTTCAGCCGAAATATCCGTGCCAATTACACAATGACATGAATCGGTTATTTATAGCAAACAAGTTGGGGGCTAAGTTCGGTAGTCACTTGACGAATTAAGAGGGATTAAATAGACCAAGGCACCTTCAGGTTCACGAACAGCGTCTTCTGAACCCACAAAATCCGCCTTAATCGAGTGGTTACGACTCCCTCAGCAAACCGTAAAATTCTTGGATTAGAATAACGTAATAAGATGCTGAGTGGGCCAGCTGGGTCAATAACGTGACTAGTGGTCAGGAAGTTTTTAGCACCGTCGGACACCAGTTGTTTGCGTGCTTCAATGATATTGCCAATCTTTGATAGTACAGACTTTTGCGTCCACTTAGGCAAATGTCTCTTCACTGTGAACATCAAGAATCTCTCGGTTATGCATATGTAACATTCTGTTCAGTAATATGCAACTTGGTAAGCACCACACGAAATGCCATTGACAGGCTGATCTCCTCTGATTAAAAACACTGATAGTTTCTGGGGCCAAACTACTACGCTGAGATTGGCCGCGTTAGAAATTCGTTTACCTGAATGCATTAACTTTTACTTCGTTTAATGCATACTGTAACCATGCTTAAAGGACACTTTTATGTAAACCTTCTTTGTTTCCTCACGGTGATCACCCACTCGCATTACCGTTTCTATGAAACTTCCGAGATAATCGTTAAATTGTAGTACAGGCGCGATCAAGTCCAATTCCTTTGCAAGAGTATGTGTGTACAGATTTTTCTTTCTTGTAGGAATAGTGTAATCGTTAGTGGGCGGTTATGATGAACTATTGGGAAATTACTGAAATTCAGGTGTTAACCGGACAACGCAGATTCCCACCAGACAGTTTCTTTAATAATGCCACAGTTTTGGTCATTTATGGGTACGACTTATAAGTATGAGAAACGGCAAACACTTATCGATCGCAATTTCATAAATAAACTTCAGCGCCGCAATTGGTTATCTGATATCCGCCTGATACGATTGAATATTAGCATATCATCGTCTTAGCGTTTATAATGTGATGGCCTTGCTATGCCTACCGCTAATTCTTACTCAGTTGTTGACAAAAAATGGTCAGTTAAGATAGGTCCTAGTGGATTTCCCCCAGTTGCCCAATATATTTGGCGGTAACACCGACCGAGAAAACGAAGGCTGGTAGTTTTGGTGCACAAAAGTAATGTTTTCATCAGAATACCAATAGGCAGAAGCAGAGTAATTGAACTGGTTCCAACGAGTTCCGTAATGAACTGAATTGTCCTGTGGAACAGGGCATTTGTGAACAGTGACTGAAAATCTACGCATCACACCAACTCATTAGAAAGACCGTTGATGTTTAAATCACTCATCAGTTCAAAGAGTCTTTAATAGACTATGCCTAAAACTTGCGTTTTGATGGAGTCGGGATGATTACTAACCGGCGTGTCAAGTTATAGTAAAAAGAATTTATTATCGTTAGAATTGGCCTAAACGGCATTCCAGATTTGCGTCTTTAGGATGCCGTACAGTTGAAGTATCTGCGACCCACAGGGTTTAAGAGCTCTGCATGTCATCTCGCCAATTATTCATATTTGCAAAAGAAGTCGAAATGCCATCCTGTGCAACCTTCTATTTCCGTGACATCATTCATTGTGACCATTTGCTTAAAATTCGTTCGGTAATCTACCATCAAGGTAATTTTCTGCACAGACGCATTACTGTCTAAAATGACTGCTCTGGAATCGTTATCTGACTTAATTATTAATACATCGATTTAAGCTCCCTTAATGATTCTTGGTAATGCCCTATGATAGTACGCCGGCCACTGATCGGAGTCAACACACTCACTGGTTTAGTGCCAGTCCAGTTTACCGGTAGTAGTTGAGTGAAAGTTTGATAACTGGGCAACTGGATTTCAGCACAAATACGATCAGGCCTACAGGGGCATCAACCTTGCTGTGTGCAGACGGCGAGAAGCCGTATTCTGAAAACTCTAACAACCTTGTATGTCAAAACGGTTACAAAGCGCAGCAAAGTTTCACAGTTTCTTTCATAAGTTGTGGGTTAAAGTGAAAGAATGAGGTTAATGTTGATCCATTTTTATTATGTCGGTCAGCCATACTATGGGTTACACGTCGTTGGACGTGTTCACTGTTCGGAAATGTTAAATGGCCAGATTAACTTACATTTTGTGTGACATCAAAGCATGTATCACCCCACGACTAAATGAAGCGGTAAGCAGATGAAATGCTTAACCCTGTAGAATTGACCCCTACTTTGATGTTACCGTACTAGGACGCGTGATTATCTCAGAACAGTCCGCAGTCACAAGATGCAACCTTGGATTACACTGCGGATAGTTTTGTATTCGTTCCTTCAATTCGACTCAGAAACAGCAATTGAGACAATTTGCCAAAATGGGTCGCACAGTCGAGGTTGGAAAAAACAAAAATCGGCATAAGCTGTCAACAGCAGTCGTGAGGCATGGAAAACGGTGGATTTTTCACTATTCGTGTTTTAGCAGCTCGAAAAAAAGCGCAGGCACTGGTGACAAAGTTTCACGTCAAACGCAACGCAACCTCCAATGTAGTTTTCGTTTCACTACATCAAAAAAGGTGGAGTTCAATGTGCACACATGACTTGTTTTGTTTTTAACAGATAACTATTGTTTATCTGTACTGTGTACATTTACGGGATCTCGGGACTCATGAATTATGTAATAGGTACGTGCTACTTGAAGAAGCAACTGGGAAAATAAAAGTGCAACATTATTTTAAATAGCATTTCTTCAACCCGAGGCAATCAAATCACAATCAACACACAAAGCACTGCAGAACAGGTGAGAGGGGAGCAGCTGTAATAGGTTGGTAGTGTGTTCTGATGGTTATTGCCGCAAGTTTAGCCCGTGATTCGTTACATAACCAAACGGTGTCACTTAATGACTTTCGTGTAGATTGTAACAACGTCTGTAGTACAAAAGAGATAGAGTATGATGTTATTTTATTGTGAAAACATTAATCATGATGTTCATCGACGCCATACAACATTTTCAGTGCGAGATGTACTCCCGGAAGATGGAACATAGGGAATTTTAGTGAGATCACCTAGTTGTGACCATCTCAATTGTCTGAGTTTCACGTAATTCAGATTTTATAGCATATGACCGACAAATCTATAATCGTTCGACTTATCCAAATGATGAAACGCTTTCGACTGTCACTTCAACATTTACTAACTAATAGCCTAACGGTAGAATTCATGTCGTATATGTAAATAAAAATTTGACAAAAAAGCAGATTTCGTGACAGGAAATTGTGCAAATCCTGCTACCAACAATCGTTGAAGACAACGAGCGTCACAATATTAACGTTCCATTATTTCATAACATTCTTTTGTTTAAACCGCCATTTGTTCCCATAGTTGTTGTGACCTATTTGAACTGATGTTGAAACAATCTTCTACGTGCACGAAAGCTTCATGCTGTGGCCGCCGAGTGATAGAACACAGGAGTGAAAGTTAAACCGCTTTTAAAACGCCAGAGTTTTCAGCTCTGATTGTAATAATTTGAAACTACGTTTTAAGAGATTATCCACTTTAATGCAAACAGTAGTCACTAACTCAGTAACGAACTACAAATTTAACACTTGTCTAGTTGGTCTCTGGTCGTCTTTATTTGCCCGAAGTGTTTGCACTAGGGCAGCATGCATCTTTGAATGAAGGTCACAGACTGGACAGTTTTTGCACGTATTGTTCAAAATCCATTACAACCACTGTAAACATTTGCTCTTACCATAATCCGTTCTATTTTTTCCGCCCACACATTTAGGCGATTGTGCGGAGTGATTAATTTCGCAGTATCTCATACTCTAGGTGATACAGGTTAACCGGTGGTTACTTTTTCGATAAGTAGGCTCAACGCAAAAGCAACATCCAGTGGACAGTTAGTTAAGTATTCTTGCGGTGGCCAAGAAAAGTGAACAGCGACACAATTTGATCGTTTCTGATGGATGTTTTCCGGTAACTGCAGCGTTCGTCACCGTGTTTTGCGGCGACTGACGGAGGATACGAAGGGGTACCTCTGTTACCCTTTCTTAACTGATCACAACCGTAAATGTGAAATGTTCCTCTTTAATTCTGAAATGATGACTCCCTGGAAACGGCCCCCCTCTGTGATTATTTTCTTCCAAACCCCCTCTTCAATGTGAATGTCTACCAAATACCAGTTATGTTCGAACAGACAATTTACCTAGGGGGTAATAGCCGCCTTTATGTACAATAAGAGAACTATGAGTTGATACAATGAACTGTCTCATTGATGGCTTAAATAGTTATTATTCCCCGTTCGCCAATTTATTTTGGATTCTGTCTCAAGGGAAGGCATTCGTTGGTTTGGTGCATCTTGATACTAATCAGATGCACTTGTTTTCAAACAACTTATCTTGCCTGTTCAATACTGAAACACGCATCTGCACAGTGAACGTTCTTGTGGTTCGGTTTTGATACAAAACAATGAGTAATGGTAAGGGTTTATTCAACACGCACGAACTGATGTGCAACACAACACAAGTCTGTTCAGATATGGAGACTCAACGAAACGTGTTTAATGTTGAACACTTTAAAAGTTAGTTAACCCAATGGGTTACAATGATCTCAAGTGAAAGGGTACATAGTATGCTTTAGCAGTCACTACAATCATACCCCAAAGAGTAGTGTTGGATTGATATTCTCAATTATGTCACTTTATCTTCTAAAGGCTTACGGTAAAGGCACTCACATTTATAAAAGGAGGCAAAGCATCGTTGAGAACACTAGGATTCAAACAACGTGCCATTATGTACAGGAGGAAAATACCTGTTTGTATCTGCTTGTGATGCGACAAAAACATTATTTTCTGTAACCGAACAATGTAACTGAAACTGTCACGGATGCAACCTCTAAGAGCACGGAATTTTACAATTTATTACGTCAAACACAACACAAACTGATAAATGTGGTAGGTTTGTCTAGTTCGGTTAACTCACTCTATTACAAAACATCAGTCAGTTTGCAGTTGCTATCGTTTGCCTCCCTGCTCTGTCGCACTTTTCCATAGGTCCCTGAATGTACACAAAAGAAAGCATGAACAGAGGCTTACGTATTCATATGTTTCCATTGATTGCAAGGCAAACTAATCGAGCCAATTCTTGGGTGTCACCCAAAGAGACAGGATTAAGGAACATTAATTCAGACGTCGACAAACTGAAACAAGTGAAACCGACAGTCATATAAATAGAAAGCGTTCTTTAAAAGTCAAAACGTGGCGAACAAGCTAGTTTTCGGTGTATCATCTTTAGGCCAAATACAACACAATAAATATGAAATTAATTGTCAAGTCAGGATCTTGTGGAATTACGATCATCTGGGGATTACGGATATGGTTACTGTGGTACCGTGTCAAATGTTCCAACGACGGCAGGCCATGGTAACTTCAGTGCTTGAACAAAAAACTTCTGCCCACACAGATTAAGGTTTCGCAGCCGGATTCCGATCGCCTCCACAGCAGCCAAGATGCGACATTTCAGAACTCTGGTGTGAGCACGTGTGACACGATAGATCGGCTTGAATACGACATCCACATTGACTCTTTGACCCGTATCAACTAGGTGGGCCAAAATTGCGCTAGAAATCTTTCGTTGTTGTCCGGTCGTCAGCCAAGCCGGATGGTGTTTGCGTATTCTCTCCGACAAGCGCATTGTTGTGCGATCAATGTAACCTGCTCCACAGGAACAAGCGAACGAGTAACTACAAAGTGAGGTAGCACTACTGGGCACTGTGTCTTTGAGATGGAGGCGTACAACTAGCCTCGAGGAGAACTTTAGTCTTAGTTGTGCAGCATGGAACGTTCTCATCAGGGTCGTGTCAAACCTACTGTTAAGCGATACACTCGATAATTCGCCCTTGTAGGGCAAGTTTACGTAGATGGCTTTCTGCCCGACAGAAAATTCACGATCTTGCAGCTCCTTTCGTTGCATGTTTCGAATTAGAAATTTGTCTGGATACCCGTTGTCACGGAACGTTTCATATAAGAGCTTGAGCTCATTATCTAACATGTCCTCAGTACAAATTTTGTAAATTCGATTTGTTAAACAACGTATCAAGTTCTGTTTCTGTTTCATGGGAACAAAGCTGTAAAAATGCGTATATTGTCCATTCCACGTCTGTTTCCTATGCATACCCTGTTGAATCCATGCATCTGGACGTTTCAACAGTGCAACATCAAGGAAAGCCAGTTTCCCATCTCGTTCTATCTCCACAGTGAACTTCAGTTTCTTGTGAGCTGAGTTGGCTAGTGACAGCAGGCAATAAGTATCAATAGTGCTATCGACGATACAATAAATACCATAACATAATGTCTATACAGCACGCACTGATCTACCAATCCTGTTAGCCTTCTGTGTTCCATCATGCCCATGAAAATGTCAGCCAGCACAGGGCCTAGCAGCGAGCCCATTGCGACCCCATCCCTCTGGCGATAAATTTTCCCATCAAACTGAAACTGAATGTCTTGCGTGCAAACTAGCAAAAGGTGTTTGAGTCACTCATCCGGCATTCCGAATTGCATATCATTCGAATGGACGTAATCAAGCAAAAAATCGATTGTCTCTCTAAGTGGCACGTTCGTGAATAGCGAGCACAAATCCAGTAAAAGCATTCTTCTATTATTAATAGTCTGATTTTCTACAGATTCCATGAACTGGAACGTATCCTTCATACTAATTGGAGCTCGTCTGTTGCGGAGTGGTTCCAACAGTTGGGTTAACCATTGAGCCAGTGGATTATATGGTGAGTTTATCATGTCAAAATCGGGCGTAGGGTACGCCATTCTTATGAAATTTAGATAAACCATAGAGTCTTGGTATCACTGAGCCTGTTGGTCGCACCCGCTCGAATACTGAAGCGCCAATCCATCCATTTTACTCCATGTTTCTCAAGCGTTTAGAAATATGCTTCTCAATTGCAAGCGTCTTGTCCTTTTCAGACTTCAGTATTCGAACTATGGCATTATCCCTTAGTGTATCATTCATCTTGTTTAGGTACGATTGTTTATCTAACAGCACTATCCTCGCGCCTTTATCAGGTCTAGTAATCAAGATTTGGTTTAGTTCAATTTGAACATCACCCACAATTGTTCGCAGCTGTCCCTGACTACTCATCAGTATTCTAAAGTATCGCCTAGCAGATTTAATGAGATCGGAGATTTCGACCGTCTAGGAAGTCCTAATCCCGGGGTTATCGATTGGAGTTAAGAGGACAGTAACTGTGTCTCCATTTCGAGACGATCGGGGAACCTGATCACTGCTCACAAACGGAAGTGGTTGAGCGTTCACATGTGATAATTCTGCCGTGCCTAACGTGAGGTAAGTGGTGCAGTGGTGAACACGGTTGCTTCATGAACAGCGTGGCCGTGGTTCTAGTCCCGGCGGTGGCGAGGATATGCACTAATGACGACTATAGTGCTTCCGCTGTTCAAAAGTGGCCGACTGTAGGGTCTATAAGAATGCGACAGCTGCGATCAATTGTGAGTGATGTCCAACTTGAAATTAACCAAATCCCCGACTACTCATTAGTAATCAACCACTTTCGTGCACACAACGTCGGCTGCTGGTCAAGTGTGCAGTTCACCGTTCACGGGGTCTTTGCAGCCAGACAACACGGTGCACATTTCTGGCAGTGTGTCTCAATTTGTTTGTCCAATTGTGGCCAGTAAACAAAAATGCGCACCAATGACTTAACTCGGTTGATCCATGGATGCCCACTGTGGAATTAACTGAGCACCTGTCTTTGGAGAGCTTCCGGGACTGCTACTCTGTCGGCAAACATGACGCATCCGCCTACAATTGTAAGCGCTTCTCGATGGCGTAAATATTCCAGTGAGTCGCCACTGAGGTCTGCGTGCCACCAAGTTGTGCGGATGAACGTCATTACTTATCTCGAAATTGTGTCCAGTTTGGTCGTCTACCTGATCATATCTACTGTCACTGGAGGTGCTCGGACAGTCTCCCTGAGAATGGGGTGTACATCAATATTGACCGCTGCGATTATTGCCTCCCCAGCGTTCTGTGCCAGTGATCCGATGAGTCTGGGTAAAGCGTCAGCCTGACCAAAGCTGATTGTGGAACAGTACTACATCGTGAGGTCGTGGGCAAGAAGCATTGTTACCCATTTGCAAGCGACTGGCCGAGTAAACCGAAATTCCCTTCTTTGTGCCAAACACTGCAAGTAACGGTTTGTGATCCGTCAACAACGAACAGCAGAAAGCGTTCTATGCAAAGGATCAGAAACATTCTTATCGTGTGAATTATGAGGGTGCGCCACGAAATTCTTTACGTGGAAATTTGTGTTGTTTGACCCGCGGATTTGTATACATCAAATGGAATATTGAAAGGAACGACTGAGACAGCCGTGAACACTTAGGTAAGCGTTGATTTCTAACGCTCTGGCTAAGAATTCTGGTCTACATAGCGGTTAATTCACTTTGATCGAATGTTAAAGAGAATAACACTTTGAGTTGCTGCTCGTGGCTAGAGGAAAGGGGTCACTTAGTTACAGACCATTTGCATAGAAAACTATGAAGGTGACAACAAAGCCTTCTATCAATTACGTTTAATTAAATGAGAAATGAAATAATGCTGCTGACTTCTCCTAGCAGGAGTTTCTCTCATGCCCATGAATCACAGTTACTCAGATCTGGCCGAGCGACTATGCACCGCGCATATTTTAAGTGTGCCAAACAAACTATTACATTTCTCTTTTGTCAGAGATTATACGTTGGAGACTGTCCAGACTGAAATCGTTCACCAAGTCACTCCAAGATTGTCACTTTCGTTTAATTTTACTTTGACATGGTTGCACCACTTATAGCTAGAACTCAGAATTCTACTACCAGTGTTTCAAGGCACCCTTTGCATGCGGCTTTCTTGTCACTTGAATAATAGTCCAAACATTTTTGATGATGGCTGTTCACGCGTTCGCACCTGGAGAAGCTGAACGGTAAGCGGTCACTTGTGGGCCACAGAATGGGGAAAATTCTGTCGTTTAAAAACACAGTGTCGTCTTTCAGGCAATCTATAACTCGTCACATAGGTGTGAAGCAGCATTTTCAGTTGACATGGCTTGTAAACATGGGGAAAAACACAGCAACCAGTAAAAGATCGGCCACGAACCCTCGCTAAACTTTGCCACCCTCTGGACATAAGTTTGACAAATGGTATTTTATCCTTACATTAATTTCAAGCCCATTTGAATAACCTTCGAGCCACTTACAGAGTAACTATATAAGACTATAATTGATCAGTTGATGCACCAAATTAAGTAACCGGCTCTTCAGAAAATAGATAAAGAAACCAACTAACCTACTTCCTTGATGGGTCTAACCATTTTGTTCTGCGGGAGTCATTCCTTGAGTCTTACATTGATTTGAAGATTGATGGAATATACGTAACACGTCGATCATCACCCTCGAGGGTTGCAATAATATAACCTCTGTTGTCCTTTGGCAGGTTACTTGTCTGGGAGTGACCTTAAACGGTATACAATAGATCTCTTACGGCAACTGATGACTCACGTAATAGAAGTTTATTTATTTTGGTGGTCACTAGTGACACTGAGGATGGTGATTTTGCCCTTTCTTGTGTTATTCTCACAATAAGTCTCCTCGATGCCTATTCATGACTGTGGCATGTTTAAACCAGATAGATCAGACAGTGCTTATTTGATTGAAGCCTGAAGCAAAACTATGGCAGAGGAAATACCAACCAACTGCATTAATGTGCACTTTGTTTCTAATCAATAAATCTTCTTTAGGACGCATAATGTTACCAACATTCCATGTTGGTATGATGTTGAGAGGAAGATGTTTTTAACCTCAAAGTCAATTTTGGTTGGTGTTTAATGTGTGGTAGGACATTGTAATTTTTTGTGTACTATTCTATACGGCTTTTCGATAATACATAACTGTTTCCACTGCAAGCCAGTACTTCGTGATTTGTCAGAACGCTATATGACCCATGTGGATACCTAGGAATGTGCCATAGTTTGGGGCGTGTATATATTCTGCGTAATTTTGGTGTTGAAAATGTGGACAGAACGCAGCTGCGTTGAGGTTATTAAGACAGGATGGATCGGTCAAGGAAAAGTTTAATGCCAATAACGATTCGATCAGATAGATCAATAACTGATGCATTGAACTTCCACCAGTATAGATTTTGTACAACTTGTGTGCACTCACTGACGTCTCAAAACTGAGAACATTGTGCACAAGAGTGATTTAATGTCTACATTCTTGAACTGTTTCACGGGAATAACTTGAACACTCACACTAATCAAACATACTCCGGCATATGCTTCCGGTCCTAATTTGTAGGAAGCTAGTCCCATATTCACTGACACAAACTTGTTTGCTAGAACAAGACAAAATGTGCGGCCTCATTTGTCGTATACAAGTACCTTTATACGGTACCTTCAACATTCTCTCAAAATGAACCGGTTGGGTTTCCAGATGACGTTCTTCTTAATAGGGCTATCATAAGTGGTGACTACTAGACGACTTTAGTTACAAATCAGCCTGTCTATTGAGGGCTTTCTTTTCGATGCATTTTCTATGGCTATTGACGGATGAAACCACAATAGCTATGAGGTTGGGCCCAGTTTGCATGACACAGACGTCGTTGGTCTATTGGTAGGTCGTCAATGATCATTCCCGAAGGTGAGTCCCACCACATTTTCAATAAAAATAGCATCCTTGTTGAATCTGTTGGTGCAGTGAGCAAGAAACAGTGGTGTACTTGACAAGTCTACGTCAAAGATACTGTTGAAGATACTTCTGATGTCAACCATCTTGCAAAGCAGACTGCATCTCCATTAAGATGACAGCAATTAACAAAAATGTGCATGTATATGCTACCTCCCGCGTTGCAAGTGAACTGGATTTTTTATACAAAAATCAGTTGAGGAACTGCCATTTATGTGCATTCCATTTGAAGTCTGTATCTAAACTCAAGTATTTAACTACAACGCGTGTACATAGTTTAGCTGAGCAACCGGGCTGTAGAAGACCGTAAAATGATGCCCGAATGCCAGCTTTGTCACAGTCCTTACTGCCGCTCTTTTAACCGTTCTTGCTTCGTAGGAAGCATGGCTGAACAATGGCAATCATCAATTCACTAAATCCGAATTGTTGACCAATACACTCGTGTTTCCAGCCAGAGACAAGGGGATCACGCGAGCCATGACGCGAGAGAGGAGTATAACTTGCAGTTCCTAGTCTAGAAATTACTCTCCTTTCTCTTTACCAACTCAACTGTTAGCTGATTTACACATTACTCCGCTATACAACAGCATAACCATAGGTTACTTGGCGTCATAAACGACGAGCTGGCTTTCTTAATACATACGCCAACAACAGCAATTTATGTAGTTCAATAGTCCTGATGGGTAGACTCGTCGAATCTTCAGGTCCCTGAACAGTCTTTTAGCTTCCAGATTAAGATTGTGCTGTTGCTATTCGATAGTTGCCACTGGACACAATCTTAAGTGACCAAACAACTCAAACGTGTTACATCCCAAACCTTTAACAACCATGTTTATTAACAATGAAGTGACACTGTTTTAATTATGTTCTTACAAATAAACCCATTATGTTTGAATTTAACACGTTTTTAATATCACAACGATCTGAGTTCACGAAACATTATCTCGGTTTCAAAAATGCGTGTTTTCATTTAACTCCCTACAGAACCAATAATCAAAACCCAGCTTTCTACCGACAATTCGGTCAACAACGTTAGAAACATGGCTTTTCAGTCTATGAATGATGTTACTATTGCACAGATAAGACAATATTCCGAAAACTAAAGTCAAAATGTGCATCACCAACGATTAAGCAGCGCAGGAAATAGTAACTGAAAGCGTTTACGCCTTATAACTGTCTGTTGCAACAGTACCCTGTTGTCAACATAATGCAGTTTTTTCACTTTCCTATCAGCAGTGACCCTAATGTCGGAATCCCGTAAGTGTTACAAACATTCCTTCACTAGTGTGTCGGCGATTCCAGAATTCTAGTCAGGACACACGCGAAAGTTCACCTATTCTTTTCTACCTACTGTTTTCCGAATTGCGATTGATTAAGAAAACCAAACGTCTGCCAAAACGTCGGTTGTGTCAGAATTTAGCCCAGGCTATTTCCGATTCCTATAGGTTCCATTAGCCCATTTTTTATCTATGAGAAATATGATCGACCAACCCCACTCATTTGCGATATTCTTAGTCACCAATACTATTGGAAATCCTCGCCCATTAGCCAGTTAACTTCCTTGATCAACAAAGTCCTAATGTTGACTTGGTTGACGGCTTCAAAACGGTTCATGGCTGTAGTGCAATCACTGACCTCTGTTTGAACGAGTTATTTTGAACTGACAGACTAATGTATCATTTTGAACGTCTACATACATGATGTATGGGAAGCTGTAGGCCAGTAGAACTATCCTTCATAGTATTCATCTCGACAAGTTAATCTTTTTTTACATCATAAACAAGCAATCCTTCCATCTCTTTAATAGATTCACTGATGCATGATAACCTGGGACACGTAAAGTGGCTAACTGGAAACGTTTCATTTTACCAGTCAGAGAGGTAAATCTATCGAAACCAGTCTGTTAACTGACATTGTGTTTCGCATGAATTCTACGAGATTCTCGATTATCTGAGTCGGAATACAGTCAAAGTTAACACAGAAATGTGACGCAAGAGTTTATTGTGAACATTCGTTATGAGGTTCGACGAGCAGTCCACACAGTCAACTCTTGTTACAGCCAAGACTGTGAAGGAGGTGTTATCATGATGCCAGAAATTAGACAGTGCTTTAGAAGTGCGCTGTATTTCGGCAACCATCCAACAGTTGGATTGAACAACGAACGAAGATAGTGCGATTGTAAGAGTCGTCAGAGTCAGATCTGGTGAGAAGACGTACCAGATACTGTGACTAAGCAGGACTGAAGTAATTTCTTTTTAAGATCTAAAAAACGCGATCACTAAGTAGTAATCGTCCAAAACATGTACTATCAATTAAAACCAGTAAAAGTAAATAAACATAACGCCATCTTCAAGGGATTTAATCGGCTTACAGACTCATGGAATCATAATGATGTAGTCTATTTCATGGTGAGAATAAATGAAACCACATCCCTGTTCCCGTAAGTTGGGTGAGTGTACAGCAGCTTATATCTAAAGTTGTGATTTATTCCACCTTTTTGACGGTCATTCTCGTTGAGGCTCATGATTATTCAAATTTGGCTCGGCATGGAGAAGTTTTGTACAGTGACCAGCCAGCACATGGACAAGCCTGATAAATAGTGTTTTTGGATCATATATTTTGGTAAACCCATCATGGCCAGTGAAAGCAAGGCTATTTTGATACTAAACAACTGTTAGATTCATAAGTAAATTAAGAATTCTTATGTAGTATTCTTGTATTCAACCCACTGGTAGGTGTGAGTAACAGGTATAATCCTCATATTTACAACCCACTAATGCCAGTTGCTTTTTACTCAATACACTCTTTGACTTCGAAATGGGAAAACATTTCAGGTCTAATTTCCTTTAGCCCTTCAGCTTGTTGCACAAACACATGATCGGGGAGAAAACAGTCTGCGTTGTTTTGGACACAAGAATCACTACACGTCGTTGTTGATTAACAAAATCCAAAGAGATATATAAGTGGTTTCGCTGAACACGTCAGAAGGTTGATCAACAACCTTGGCTGTATATATGCACTTGGCTTCGTTACTAACGGTGAAATTTGGAAAACTAAAAAGTATCATTCAAGAGACATAAGATGAAGTGCGCGGTACATCTGCCATTAAAAAATAATTTTGACTTTGTTTAATTCACAGGGATTTGCATAGTGAAGATGTACATTCAGCTGCTTATTAGTATACATGCCAGGCTCTATGAACCCTGCAGCAGTGTGTGAGTTGGCTGTTGCACAGATTGCAGTTACGTTTGTGAGTAGTACGGTGCGTACATTTGGGGACTAAACAACAGGGCACAACGCCTGGAAGGTGAGGTATCAGAAGGGAAAATTGGAACAGTGTATATGCACTGTGGGGAACGTGTCCCCTGAGCGAATGACAATGGATTGCTGTTCAATGTGTGTGGAGACAAATCAGTCATACAAATGAGTGTAAGTGTTCGTTATTTCATTTTCCCACACAAGCTGTAAGGGAATTCGTGAGGGAAACAATTTCGCATGCTAAGCGTCTTTGTCGGTGATAATGTTAGTATCCACCAGATGCACTGGAATCACGATCCGTTTCAAATTATGGAACATTCAGCCATAGCAAATGTAGTATATTGTTCGTTATAAATGAGAAGTTAATAATTGTCCAAATCACTGTACACAGCACTCCCGATCAGCGTTTATGCTCATAAGGATAGGGTACATCGTATTACTTCCTCACGTAACCAGAATGTCATTTTCAATTTCTGCTAACTAGTTCATGTTCGCATCCAAACGGGACTTCACAGTCTAGACATACCAAGCTAGATGTGCTAAGCGCCACTGATGCATGCATTCCCCTGATCCATCTGTGCATATCTAATGAATATGCTTGTCTCATATGAGCGAAATCTTCTCACAAACATTGTAATGATGACACTTACGTCGACGGGATCCAGCTCTGATCTAATTATTCAAGTCCATTAACGCATATTGCATTTTGAACTAGAGTAGCAGATTCGAATATATTCTCGAAAATATCCAGTGTACTGCAGCTATTCACCGAAAGCTGAGAACAGGGTTTAGCCGAGTTTTCGGGAAGATGAATCATTTGGGAGAAGCAGAGAACATTTAATTTTTGTTTATGCAAGCTGCTTCTTACGTGGATCTGAGTGGATCATCTGCTGTCCCTCGCGAGTCCATAATATGTAAACTAATCCCTGTTTGATCAGGAAACGCGAACAGAATTCCTGATCAGAAAACAGCATGATAGTGTCGGGGAAGAACCCAATTCCCTAAAGATACCATTTTTCATTCGCTTTTGGAGAAACCAACCTCATTATGTTCGAAGTGACATTCACCTTCGCCAAGGTCATGTGGCACTACGCCCTTCACGAACACGTTCTCTAATGGGGACATCACTGCACTGTCTGGATATTTGTCTGGTCCACTTCTGTCCTTGTTTTCTGATTGGTCACAAACCCTTTAAATGTGGTTTAGTTTGTGACCGTATTGTCCTCGGATTGAGTGACGTAGAGTAGTTCTATCCGGAGGCCTGTCTTTTCTCTGTGTTCATTAGTTAGCATAGGGTAGTTGGCTTGGTCAGGAAGATAAGTATTAGTCGTGCATACTTCGCAGTCCGTTGTTTATTACTGTTAAACGTCGTTCCGTCCAAATATGATTCCACGTTACGGAACAAGAGTAACTTGCATCCTGTGTATTTCACCAGGGCAGTTTCTGATATGGCGTGAAATGTAAGCAGGAATAATCATGGTGATATTCCAAACTTGAAATGAATCTCTCCGTAGTGAACAATAGGGACAAGTTGAAATCATGACTAAAACATAATTGCGATGTGATGACAATATTGAGGATCATTACTAACCAGACAATGCAGTGTGCTTGTTTGCATTCAGCTTGTAGAGACAGCGGGGTATGCATTCAACTCAGACATCAGTTTGTGAAATGGAACATCGCTTTAGTAAAGTGGCCAAACGAGGGTATGAACGCTGACGCAAATTTCTGACGCACTCTACTGATTGTGTCTATTCGCTGAACGATTTTTCAATTTGAGATATTCTGCAACAGAATTTGTGAAGTACTGTTAAGAGTAGAACGCTTAAAGTATTCGGAATTGATTTGGTGTGCATCAGTCAGATGTAAGTGAGACCTCCATAGGGCAATCACATTTTGGGACTGCCAAAATTCGCCGCTCAAGAACGTGGACACACTGAAGAAATAGAACGTACAACGATCACTCATTTGAGCAGTAGCCTACCCGAAACATCAACGAGAAAGCAGTTTTAGTTTCAATCTTCATCCAGATCACCCAAACTTGCGAGATTTGTAGACAGAAATCCTGCTGTTCTCGTGAACATTCGGCTTGCAGGTCATAGTGAAGTGAGTAACCAGGATAAGCGCGTTTATGAGTGTTCATCAAAACATATAATCGAGATCTAGCTGATAGTTCCGGGACACTGTGACGAAACGTCTCCCACCTTATCCGTCTTCCCATCGACATCTGTTTTCTTATTTGTCACTTGTGCATTACACAACCTTACCTGAAATGAGCAACCATAATGATATTGACTTAATGTGTCCTAAATGCTCCAAACTCCGCAGGAAGGCTGAAGCGTTCGTCATTCGGAAAAATCGCGTATCGAAATGTGAGGTGTAGGTATGTCATACAGGAACACATAGTATTGCAAGTTAAACGCCTAGACAATTCACGAAACCACTTGTTATCAATCGCACTCCACGTGAAGCAAGTTGGAAAGATATTTTCAGTTTAGATGTTTGCTGCTAGTGTGCTCATTATTGTCAGTCGGTCCAAAAAGCTTGATGTGAATCGGATCAGGATGAGTGCAAGCGTACAGGGAATTTTGTTCGGACAATCTGCAATTGATAGAGAACATTGAATATTCACCGTATCTTTATGGCAGAGACAGTCAGTCTGTTTAGACGTTTCAGTCTGCGAAATATTCATGTCTATTTCAAAGGCAGTGCTTAGTCAAGTTATCGATTGTCTCCGACTATGTTTATTTCGGAGGTCGGACAATGTATTATTCCTATCAGATTATCTCCGTTTTGGTGGCAGGTAGATGAACAATCGATCTAAAATCATACCTTGCATAGGAGAGAGCACCACAACGATTCTCCTGCAGACTTAAAGCCCCATGAGCATTACACCTCAAATTATTTTTAAGAAAATTGCAGGAGACTTCAAGCAACCTGTCCACAAAATTTATGAGAGTTTAGTGGTAATCAAGTATAGAAACGCAGACATGGTGGCAAAGGAGAGATAAATCAGACGCATCAGTGTTTCAATAAAATGTCTGGTATACACGTTCCCATATGTTTCAAGAAGCAATGTCATTTGTTTGAAACATGAATTCACGGTTGAGTTTTGCACACAAAACACACAATGATAGTGAGCTTCGAAATATAACTAGTCATCAAAACATGCTAATTCGATGCCAATCAGACAGAGTGAGCACGAATTAGGAACACGTGATCAGTCTTCAGACGAGAGTCAATGATGGAAAACTAGCAGTTTGAATGCAAAGCCAAGAAAGGAATTAAGGAGAAAGTATCGTATCTGATAAACCGAAAGGATATCCACAATTAAATGCTAGCACTTACGAAGTTAGAGAACGAAAGTTGTTCTAGCCCAGTTAGTGAATAGACACACGTAGATCCGATCACATACGGACACACGTATTGCTGTATTCACGTTGATAACTCGCATCAGCTAATCACACATTGTGGATAAAATTACACCGTCATCAAAACCTACGTTGAATATTTCGCCAGTATTTCATTACTATAATTATCGGAGATGTAGGCGTCATATAAGCATCATACACACCGGAACCACTGATCCACCACCTATGAACCTAGTAGTGGAGGAGATATAACGGCCAGAAAATGTGATTCGACACTCCAGTTGTCACATGCTATATTTCCAACTATGGCAGTGTGTCTAACTATATTACAAACAACTGCATCCCTGGTAGATTTTAACTCAACTGATGTCATCATATGACCAAGGCTCATTCCATCTTTCTATTCTAAGCACATAGGTCCACTGATGTAATTGTTGCTTGTTTATATGACTAGGAGTATCATCAAACAATTCAACTCCACTTCTTACTGCTTCGTCCTAGAGTCCAGGTTGGCTGATCTAAGCTACACTCGAATACGTGAGTAGCGGTTGTTCCGAGAACTTCAAATAATCATGGACAAAGTTCCAGTGAAAGTATTGGAAAATAACACAGTCCAACCCTAAAGTTCATATCGTTCATACTATGAACAATCTTCATTGTTACCCAGCTCGCACACTCTATTCATGCAAACCACAATATCAATCAAATCTGTGACATCTCGTCAGTTGTTGAAAACATGATAAGTCGGTTGGTAAAAAATCACTGGTAATAAGTGAACCATGTTTTTCACTTATACTCTCACTTACGCCGACTCGACGACCAGTACATCCACGGATCAAGGAAAATAGTTTTCTGCTACTCCCAGATAGAAAGGCTTATTCCATCTCTTTCGATTGTTCGACCAACAAGTGCCCACAGTCTTTGCGCGAGATTTTAGTCAGCTTGCATTCGAGCTCTCGACGATCGTCATCATATTCAGAACCAGGTGGGATCGAGCGACGCCTGTTCATGAGGTTTATCGACGTGACGGAAATTCAGTTCTGTCGAAACTGAATAGCTCCTTCGGAACATGCCTGTTCACAGCATGCTCTCATAGCTTCGGCGATTTGTTCCCAGTGTTCGTTAGGATCCCTCACCTGACTCGAACTGGGCAACTTGTTCACCAACGCATTTGGTAATCGTTCTTGAAATCCTCATCGGTCGAATGCCAGTTGAGCACCCTGCATTTACGAGCGTCGATCCTCCGGGCAAATGACAAAACAAAACAGGCACGCACAACAGCATGGTCCGAGTTCAGGTGGTTGCTCTGGAAGGCACGACAGTTCTTAACAGAAGTGGCACCACCTGTAACTGACTACTATATGATTCAACTGCGTCCACGGCTGAGAAGCACACGGAGGTCTCCAAGTAACACAGTGCTTCTTCCTGTGTTGGAATGCGGTGCTCAGAATATAGAGACCGTGGAATGCACACACCTGGGACTGTCTTTCACCGTTGTCATTGCGTTGTGCTCAGACACCAAACATACCTCCTAACCGCTGATCATCCAGAGAAAGATGACCAAGCTGAGCATTAAAATATATGAAATTGATGGGTCATTAGAATTGCAACATTCTGGTAGCTAACTAGCATCTAGTACCAACCTCATTAACGTTTTACTTTTCACATCGCATAATTCTACTTCGTTTCTTACAAATCCTTCCAATCCAAATAGTCTTCACTTCACCTATGAGGCATAGTTCTCATAGCATAATTACAAAATGTTACCTTGTCTAAAGTTAAAAAGATATCAGTTCGAGTATCCGCTTATTTTTATTGTCCATGGACGAGTCAGTCCGTCTCACAGGATGTCCATACAAATACACCTTTCTTCAATAGAACAGGTGAACCTACATGATATTCATTCATCATCATAATCATAGCAGCCATCAGCTTGTAAAGATTATGAAGGTAGGCGATGGATGTTATTACACGGAAACTGTCAACTCGCAGAATTTCCTTATAGCCGTCATCATTTTGTGTTCAAGCAACCTGTCCACGGAACACATGAAATATTAGAGTTAATCAAGTATTCAATAGAGAGATGGTGGCACAAGAGAGATAGATCAAATCGAGTGGTGCACGAACATTTCAGTAAAATGTTTGGTATCCGTGTTCCCATATATTTCAAGAGACAATGTCATTTGTTCAGTTTGAAACATGAATCCACGGTTTAAATGCGCGCACACAACACACAATGATAGTGAGCTACGGAATACAAATAGTCGTCAAAACATTCTGATCGGATGTCAATCAGACAGAGTGAGTACGAATTAGGAACAAGTAATTAGTCTTCAGAAGAGAGTCAATAATGTAAACTGGTGGTACAGACGCAATGCCCAGAATAGAATGGAGGAGAATGTGTCACACCGGGTACACTGGATGGATGTACGCAATGAAATTCTTACGCTTACACTTCTTTGCTATCTTGGCTAGATGGTCAGACTTTTGCATTATTCTCGACAACAGCACTGAGACATTTTCTTTCTTTCAGATTTCCCCTGGTGTAGTTCTGTGTACATGATCGGAATCTTTGCCACTGTTTACCACTCAATGACGGTCGCAGAAACCATTGTGCCGTAGTGAGACATGTCCATTTTATAGATGATGTTTGCACTATCCAGTCCACATCCGTGTGCATTGTTTAAACGTGATCTGGATTGATCGATGGAACGATCTTACTCAAAATGGTGAGATATTTCAGTGGATAGACACGTTTGTGGTTGAATATCGGATGATGCTCAATCATGTACGTATGGCTAGTGCAACCGGATTCCGAAGCAGTTGTTGTACGGACAGGTGGATGCATGTAAGCGAAATTCTGGTGACTTGGTTTGGCGAACTCAGAGTATGATTTGAGTTGATCGGTTTTACATGACTTTCGATTCGAGATATTGGGATGACTTTGTTCGACTCGGACCGTCTAGAGAAGCAGGCTTCGGATTGCTGTCCGAATTCCTTTTGGGTTAGATTTGCCTGACCGTGAACTGAAATCCGGGGTACGCACAGGTTCTATATATGCTATGGGTAGTGGTGACATATCCAAAGTTTATTGCAACCATAGCGGTTGCAATTGCGTTTACAGTCACAGAATGGTAGATCATCGACCAAATACTTGCATGCGGTTAACAAAGAGAGGACTGGTGCATCTGATGCAAGTTTGTTGGGATAAATATAAATAAATATATTCTTCGAACGCACCAACTGGCAGTGGTTGTCCATTAGTATGCGGAACTTTCTGCACCAAGCTAAACACAACACATTTGTGTGGGTTATTCGCGTGTGGAATAAGGTAAGACAATGGTTCAATCTGTTCCTTACCGATGTGAGAATGATCGGGTCTATTGTAGTAAATAACAATGGTTGCTAAGATAGTGATCACGATTACGCAAACTGTTTAGGCCGGACATGAACTCAAGGCTGTGGGAGATCCAGTAATCTGAGAAACATTCACAAGTGCATAATAGGGCCAGAGCAGACGGATGTCCAGTCTTTCTGCGATTGCCGACACGTGACGTTTGACCTACTTTGGTTGTAAACCACGGACTCGATAGATAGAACGGAATTAGTCTGTAAGCTTGACTGCACTAAGTACACAGCGATCGAAAACGAGCATGATTTGGTCAAGCCATGAGTTGGCCGTAACGAGTGACAATTCACAATGTGTTCTGGTACTTGTCAAGTAGTGAAACCTACATAGGTCGGTTCACAAGACTCCACAAAATTGTTATGCACGGTAAAATGCAGTATGAAATGACAAGGCTTCTTCCAAATAAGAGCAGCACAGTTTGGCTGTGAAATAAGTACGGGTAAGTCCATTACTTTTATTTTCAGGGACATTATCGCTCTTAGTTGGCAATTAAATATAAACAGACATTTTGTTTCCAATTGTGCCACTTAACATGCGTGCGAACAAACTGCTCTGGATGGCCATTTTCAACTAGTGACTCAAGAATTAATTGTCTTTTCCGAGCTCGGGTGTCGGTCAATCAGAGTTTCATAATTCTATCGACCAGACATAATATAAGATAAATTGTCTGTCCTAATGGTGCGAACCTATAAAGACTCGTATACTACCTAGTCCAAGATAAGTTAAAATGTGAGTTATTTTCTTCAGTTCTATCCGAGCCTCGGAACAGGAAGTCTTTCAGGAAGGGGACATTTTCAGGTGACTTAGACTTTATGGTGAAACGAATATTCTTATGGGCTGCTTTGGAACACTCCACTATTCCCCGGAAATTAGTGTTCCATCGGCTACACAAGTAATCTCATCTGTATATCGTTTATAAACTGTGAGCGAGTTAATTTATGTGATTAACAGACCATTTTAAAGCCTCCCCATAAACATACTACTCAGTGATGGCATTAATGGCGACCTAATTGTTATCCCATCCTTTTGCCGATATAGTCTAACGGAGATTTGAAACGCGAAATTATAGATGAAACGGTACAACACTTGTTTTGAGGTCTGCAACCGTAATCCTATATGTATGTTCTTAACCTGAAAATAATCACCCAAAAATTTAATCGTCTCTGAGCGGCATATTCGTGAATAGGATTGTTACTTCATGTGAAATTATTCTTTTCCCTGATACACTTAGTTCCCTCACGATTTCCCCAAAATCTAATGGATCTCGCAAACTGTGGACTGCTAGCTGTCTCTCCACACCCTTCAACACCTTCCGTCAAAACACTGGGGTGCCTATAAACTTTGGCAGACAATGTTCTATGCGAAACGTCCCATTAGCTTTGTATAAATTTATGTCATCAGCATTGCATGGCAATGTATGCAGCTCCAACTGTCCCGTTTACATCTCACTGTTTTGCGGAGCAACGTACTCATGGTAGTTGGATGTTGTGACCTTCATATGCAGCTGCAGCAAAACTCACTTTCGACTGCACTGTTGGTATGTTCGCTAATGTCATGTATGTGGTGACGCCGAATTGGAAACTTTAAAGTGAGCAATATGAAAACCCGACTAAATTTTACTTAACTTGGCTTCTATACTCCAAAACTTTGACAAAACAAACATCAAGCTAATTCTACAGATAAACTGCAAAAATCAGTTTGAAAAATAAGATCATATCCTTTCTGTTAGTTTGGATAATTTGGGGCGATGTCGCCAGTTCTTCGTTTGAGGCTTTTTAACAAGATGTCAGATAACTGGGAAATTTTTGATGTTTGAAATCGTAAGCTCACATTAGACACAATTCATGGTGAATGCAATACCCGCATAACCCAAACCTAGACTCTATTTGAAAATTCACCACATGTCAAGCGGAACGTCCAAACCTGAATTAATTCTGCGTACGACTAGGAGAAGGCCTCGCACAAAATTTCGCAAGTTCAGATTACAATAATGCTTTATAACACTTAGCACCCGTCATGCACTAACTTGCTATCTAACTTCTAAACAGATAAACGGAAAAATAAAATATGCATGTTTTCGGGTAGAATATCCTGATACTGGTGAGAGAACGTGAGTGATACACAACGTAAGCCGAATAGATTGTTGCAACATATGAATTAATATCTCATATTCTCATTACGTGGTCAATATGTACCTTCGTATCATTCAGATGAAGAGGTGGCAAACCAGAAGTTGCTACCGTTGAATGGTTTATATGCTTTCGGAAACGTTTTGATGTATATACGAATTTGTTTTTGATCACAAGATTGAACCACATAGAAGCGATGAACATGCTAGTATGGGTTTAGAATTTCTGCTGGTTATTTGTCCGGTCTTTCTTCTTTAAATCAGTTTTGCCTGTTGAAACTATGAGCTATAGTATCCATTTACTAGCAGTCGTGATCGAATGACTGGTGTCTACGGGTGAGTTGATTGCGCATGAAATATCGAAAATGTATGATGGTAAAAATAAAAATTTATCTGCGCAAAGCTCCAACTGACGTTCATCACTGTCTGATGAGCGAACGCCATAGGAATTATGACCACCTAATAAAATTTCTTCGGCGTTCACTGTTATGCATGTCCTATTCTCTAACGCCTGTCAACTGACATAATGTTCATAGCGATGTTTGGCTGGTTGTAAAACTTGCCCTCATCTAACCAGTGACTTACTGAATAGACATAACATGAGATAAAATGATCCAAATAACGTCTGTAAGCTAGATGACCGCACGTATCTACGGATTGTCAAAAACTCACAAAGCAGACGATCCGCTCAGACAAATTTTGTCAATGGTCAACTCAACCTATCACAAGCTTCCTCACTGGCTTTTGGAAACTATCGAACCAGTACGATCAAAACTTACCCGTCATGGACTGACGGACATATTTCAATTCATGGATATGATTTCAGATGTCAATGTGAAACAAATGATAGTGGCGTCCTTTGATATACAATCTTTGTCCACTAATATTCTGATTAGTGGCGTGATAGACATCCTTTATGCTTATGTACGTTCTGACAATCTGCAATTAAGACTTCATCGAGATGAGTTATGCAAACTACTTCATTTATGTACATCTTACGTACAGTGTTTGTTTGATGGAACATTCTATAGACAAGTTGACTGAGTGGCAATGGGCAGCCCACTAGGACCTGTACTAGCAGACATCATCATCGGTTATCTTGAACAGCAGGTCGAAGCAACAATTCGACAAACGGAATTTTACCGACGATACGTAAATGACACTTTCATCATTTTCAATTCGCTAGCTTGAATGAACCAATCACATGACCAGTTGAACCCCCTGAACAAGAACGTTAACTTCATGACGGAAACCGAAAGGGTCGATAACATTGCATTCCTGGATGTTCTGCTGCATAGAAGCATAGATTGTTCTCTGTCTAGAAGCATATACCATAAGAAAACTTGGCCTGGCCGATATTTACATTTTAAAATGTTTTGCCCCAATTTCATACAAACGTCGCATCCTTCGTACTTTGTTCCAAATGGCTCGTAAGATTGTCACGCCTGATAAGGTGGAAATTGAATAACAACTCATTCGTGATACACTGATTGACAACGGTTACCCACCTCGATTTATCGAGAAATACATTGAGTCAACAAGACATACTCCCACTATACTAACTGCTCTACTAAAAAATGTCTATCTTCGTTTACCATTCAAAGGAAGTGACATAATTGCGATGTGATGAAAATATTGGGGTTAACTCTCAATCAGGCAATGTAGTGTGTCTGCTTGCATTCAGCTTGTACAGACAGCGGGGCACGCATTCAACTCAGACATCATTTTCTGAAATGGAACATCGCTTCAATGAAGTGGCAAAACGAGAGAATGAACACCAGAACAAAGCAAACTCTATAAGTTGCAGATGTTGCCAACCCGGCGCTATATATCCAGAAACAAATGTTTAGAAATTTTCTCCTGCTTGGTATTATTATCCCACTCCCAAAAACCTTCCATTGTTCTGAACGTTCAATTTTACCTTCTCCCATGCATCCGTTTAACAATTTTATTTCCAGTCCAGTTTGAAATACTTATTTGCATTCTCTCCACCCCTCATTCAACTGCTTATGACCATTCGACCTTGTAACATAACCGTCCTTATCAGCCTCATGTTGCGTCATTAGAATGCCCCGTTCTTGTGTCTCAATCACTCTGACGTCGCTTATCACGCTCGCATTCCTCACCACTGTTGTCATGTCTGCTTGCTATAAACTGAGTACCTTAAGTTCGCTGTAGTAACAGATCAAATGTGAACGAAATGTCCGTGCACCAGGCATCTTACGCTAAGCAGTTGGCCATTTTCAAATATATATCAGGGGACCACTGCTTCAAAATGAGATTGTAATGGTTCTGACTAGAGCATTGTAGAAGCAATAACTCATATACTGATGACCGACGGCCCGAGTAAATGAATTGCTCACGGTCTGCCGGCATGTATGTGAACGCTGAACTTGGTAGGGGGTAAGTAGTATATTGA
>JTDE01004533.1:11957-52187 GCA_014338405.1 Paragonimus skrjabini miyazakii | reverse complement strand
TCACTTTATAATACAGTGCTTGCATGCCACTGGTTGAAGTGAAGCAGAATTCACACAGTGATCACTCCATTTAGCGAAACTGTAACAAGCAAACTGTGCGGAAATGTTAGAAATACTGCAGAGCTTTCTTTCAACATGAATGTTGAAGTGCATAGAATTTAAAAGATTACGAAGCATAATAAAATTGTGGTGTATTGTCAGGCCGGAAGTGCGAGTATTCAAACACTCGGCGGAGTACCTCAACACAGGGGGGGGGAGGCACGTCCACAAACCCTCAACGATCGGATGGCGGATAACGGGGGGCAATCGGATGAGTCATCGTTCGACCAGATCGGACCAACGTGAGAGACATGGCAGGCAAAATAGGATGGACGACCAGATCGGAGGCACGATTATTCCAACACTCAGAGGAGTATCTCGACACAGTCGTGGAATACGATCAAAGCCCACAGTGGATAGATGGCGGGCAACACGAGCGATCGGACGAGCCATCGCTCAACGGAATCGGACCCAAGGGACGAAGAATGGCAGACGAAAAACCCCTGGATAGAAGGTGCCGGTCACACACATAAACCGGGCAGAAGTGCACACGACGTGCGAGCGGAAACCGCGGGGTGTTTTGGACTGGAATTCTGACTCATAAACGCGAGCGCGTGCGTAGCATGGTAACAAGTGAGTCGAACAATAAAGATTGTGATTTACTGAACGCCTTTTCGCTATAATACTATTCGACAAAATCGATTGACCCTTCTATCTGACATGGTTATGTAAAAAAACACTTTTCTCAAACATAATCAGTTGCCTTGAGAAAGGCAGTTTTTGGCAACTTAATGTTTGAAATTTGGTCACTGGTCAGTTGACACTGACAACAATCTCCACTCCTCTCACCGATAGATACGGTCTTCTTCTTCAATGATGCAAGCTAACCGATTCCGAAGATGTTCAACATGAGTAAGATTTGGTGATCAAGGGAACGTTCCGTTTGATATGACAGATCTAGACCAAACATAACATGACACAGCCCATGACAATTCTTGTTATATGTTTTTCCCGCTAACACGGAGTGTCAAGTCACGCACTTTAAGAATCCTTGCCGTCTGATTCTTAGACAGATTGTTCGTATACGACGTGTGATGTAGTTTAACCAGTTGTTTGTCTGCGAATGTGATGTTCATTTTAGGCACCTAATCCATCATATTCATAGAACATTACTAACGCTTCTGTCTGGTTTCCGAAAAATCACGCTATTTTTCTCTCTAGGTTGTCTCATCACGACACAATGTTTAAATGTTAGACTACATTGATGGTTTAGTGGAAAAGAGATAGATTGGTGTGAAATATCAACCATTTTTTCTCTGTACTGGACCATGTTTTTTGTGAGGTGGCAGGGAGACCCTTAACCTAATCACACATGTGATAAAACTGGACTTGGGTTTGTAACAGCTGACTACTTTTCGTATGGATAGAAAGCACACAATACTACAAAAATAGTTTCATAAAATGGACTGAATGATCAGCGTACTTTTTTCGACTACCATCCAGTCGTTTGCTCTCAGAATTCCAAGTTCAAAAATTAGTTTACCAGTTCCCAATCGGACGTTGGTACATCAATACTTCAAAACTATGACAGGCTAATCTTTTGTTCACAACATCCATGCAACTGTTGATTACATGTAGAGCTAGCGTATGAAAGTAGACATAGTTATTAAACTAAGCTAACAAACGGAACACGGATACATAAGTTGAACGGTGTCAACGTTTGACATACTATATAGAGATACTGATTTAGAAAATGGTGATAGGTTCACTATCTTAATCCCACGCTACACGCTCAATTTCCTTTGAAACTAATTGCATATTTCATGAGTAAAACCTCAAACGTTCAAACTCTCCAGATGGCAAAATTCTACACCACCACTCCTCGTTTGTTCTCGACTCACCAGCCCAAATGAACAGTTTGATAAACTCCACTTAAAGTGTCAGTTTATCAAGCCGTCACTCACTCGTCCTGTTTGCTTCGTTTGGTTACTCAATTATTTCATCTGTCTGTGTCCTTTATTTTATCGTGATCGGTTATAGACCAAGAACGGACCCACATTCACTTCTCGGTTTTGTTTGGTCAGCTGACTTCTTTTACATCACGTTATTTTATACATCGTTTTAACAGACTATTCATAACCAACATAACCAATGCAAGCGTGTTTTTGTAATGATTCACAAAGATCTAATCAGTAGTGCAGCACATTGTTATGACATGAGTCAGTTCGAATTTTTTAAAATACTTGGTTACCTAATGATGAACGTTAACTTTAATCTTGGAAATTCTGTGAAATATTATGATGGTTTAAGAAGTGCGCCCGTAAACTTTTACACTCCACGATGGGTTTTGTCCTTGTTTGGACTGAATCAGGACCGGACCGCAAACTTTTCACCTGAGGAGCCGTGACCATCGGTCCTGAGTGCAAACTGTCTGGTCTAAGCAGAGACATCAGAACACACACATGAACTGAATAGCCAATTTCTCCCACAAAGAAGGACAGTTCCGTACAAAATCGTTTCAGTTGTACGGACCTAACGTGTAAACAATTGAATAGATATTGTTGAATAATTTCCCCCTTCCACACTAGCATTTTCGCATGGTCTCCGGTTGGACAAGACTTCAACATTCAACAGATTTCGTCTTTACATTTCATAGTCATAACCTGACGAGAACTTATGCAATTGCAGCAGCATAACATTCAGAAATCGTGTGGTTTCACTAAGAATCAGGGCTACAGTGAAGTATTTCAGCTTGTCTATTCTATATTAGTCCCTGTAGTTTAACAGTCTGTAATGGCTCTTAAACGGCAGTAAACAATGCATACGCTTATGTGGAATTGGCAGTCTAAAGTCAGATTGTGTTATAAATCACCATTATAAGATGAAAAACGACAATAATTAAAACGGTAGTGCAACACAGCATGTCTCTATGTACACCTACTAAAGAAAGGCCCATGCAATTTCGATAAAACTCGTTTCAGGCGAGCAACTCACAGAATGCAGTGTAACCTGTTAGATTATTTGCATCCATCATTCCGTATTCCAAACTTTAACGTCGCTGCTCTCGCACATTTTCAACTGCTAGACATTTTCTATCGGTGCTAGGTGGGTGTTAGTTCATATCGCACTCTTTCTGTTCTCCTCGATACCATTGCTAGACAAGGGATACATCAGAAGTGAATACGGTAGCCCACTTCTAGGAGACTCGCCAAAATTAGTTGCCGTTGGTGAATCAACCCACTCAAAATATCGACAATACTGTAATCTGCCTCTCAGGTAAAGCGGAGGTGGTCTTTCTTCTGGTGTCAAGCAGTCGTTCTATTTTGCTATAACAAAAAAAACGGCCAGTCTTCTATTGATACCATTGTTTAATGGCCAGTGCGAACATATACGACGAGGACTTTGGAGTTTAAACAACGAATGTCTCAATGTTTCATTTCTCACGAATTTCGAGTGAATTCTCTTTTAATAAATATCCTAGTACAGGTAGATTCTTCGACATAACCTTTAGGAAACAGTCATATACGCCTACATTAATTGCATCCTACTGAATTTGACGGTTGAGCACTCCATTCTTTTCGCTATTGGCACCATTGGTACATCAAATCCACGACACAGTCTTTGTCGTGATAAGATGTACTTCTTGTCTTGCTGATGTGGAACTGGGTGATTCACTTTCTCAGTGGTTTTAACAGGCTTTATTATGCTCAGCAAAAAACCTATCTTCCTCATTACGTGAGGCGCTAAGGGACACGATATGTGTAGTCGGTCGGGCTGCAGATAACGCAGACCGAACTACTTCCTGCTAACTGCGTTCATAATTTTCATAGAGAAGCAGTTATCGAGCTGACCGTAAGAGTTACCTACTTCCTATATGGTCGGAAGTGAATGTGATAAGCTGAGGTCATTTTAAGTGTGTTTTAGTGACCTGATTCATCCGCTTAAACAGTTACACGATGGGGGCTTAGTTAGTAGAAATGCACAACCGATTTTCAGCGTTGATGTCACAGACGGCAAGGAGAAACAGACCGTTATCTTCTCTCTTTTGTTCATATCGTAGGAAGCTCTGCTCATCTTGCAGCCGGTATCATTTCGCCAAGCAGTGTTTCCTTCAGCCACAAAACGGCTGATCGACTTCAGCCTATGAGCGAAAGGGAGCGTAACAGCTAAGGAAACTAATTCACATATCTTCCCGAAACTCTACTAACCGCGACCCTATGGTCTAATGGATAGGCGTTTGGACTACAATAGACTGCTTATTCACAAGTCGTGGGTTCGATTCCCCGGCTTCCGTGGTGTTGATGAGACCTCACTAGGTTGAAACAGCTGAATACCACTTTGCTGGTGGTCACTGGAAGCAACTGTTTGCGGTGTTGCAGGAGTATTGATAATTACGGGTGAGGAACTATCAGGAAATCGTCAGCAGCATGGCAGCCGACAACTATCATATTCACTTTGACGGACTGAGCGGCCTTTATACAGAAGTCCATATAGGGCGGTGGTTTTGTGTTTCTCAATAGTAGGTACTTTCGGGATGGTAAGGTGGTCTTCGTTCGAGCGGGCCAGCGTAAATAGGACAACAGTAGGGATAACATATCATTAGTTCGAAGAAAGTTCGCCGACTTTTTGTACAACATACCTCATTCGTTGAATACAACATAGCGGACACCGCATTTTGTATACTGTTTGTAAGAACTCATGTTTTTTTGATAGGAAGTAAACACAGTTTCTGTGTATTGTGTCACCTTAGACTAGGTAGCCAGGGCTGCTTAAATGAACATCCTATTCTCTATCCGCACTCACCCAAAGGAAATGTTCTTGCAAGCGTTCATTTATATCGTGAATTATGCATCGTTTCTGATGAATTAACTTCTAAATGGCATTGTCACTACCAATTCAATTCCGACTCTCTTTTTCAGGACACGTATGGTTGGCGGCATCCGAAACGGATTAGCCTGTCACAGTGACCGAAACCAAAGGACGCCTGCGCTTCAAACCATCACCCCAAGTGACTTGCGCTGCACCACTTGCGATTCCACACACACACACACCACGTATCCGGTGTAAACCCGAAGGAATAAGATCAGTAGGTGTTTGAGTGAGGCCTTTTTATCCAGCCAGCCAATTCATAGACTAGCTCCAAAATGAAACCCCTATCTCTCGAGAAGTAAACAGAGAGAGATTGTAATGACAAGATCTTAACTGACAAGAAAGATATGTAAGACGTAATACAAGAAGCATTTCAGTATACGAGTGTGTGTTACTGCATTTCAGAGAGGATAAGAATGAGAAACAAAATTCGAAATTGAACTACGAAAAGATCAGGCAAACGATTCATCATTCACTACACCAACAAAGCTCAAGAAAAGAATGGGTAGAAGGTCGCATACACTCAAGTTTCTGTGAATACACTTAATCCTACTCTGGCTGACACTAAACTGATGAGTATACTCCTGGAGGTTTGGTCTCCAAACCTAACACGCGCCATCTGAGTGGAAATGACGCATTATTGGGCGTTCAATGTAGATTTCAAAAGATTCTTGATAGGGCAAATGGACGATCTAGATGCTTCAGCTCCAAAGCCACAATAACGTGCCAAACGAAAAGCAGTGCATGCAATCGAAGTTATGCATGTTGAATTTCTGACTGGCAATGAGCCAAGGTGACAGATAATCTGTTAGACAAGAATTAGAGAATGTGGTGGATAAACATTGTATCAAAATCAATTCAGAATCCCTTACGTCAAGGTAACAAAACAAATCAGTTTTTAACCACAGAAACTAAACAGTAACAAACCAACGCAAGGTCGGTTATACACAAATTTTTGTTTCTAGACTCATGATTGAACATGTATTAACACTTAACTAACCGGAATGTGCATTCGACAGGAAACACACAAACTACGAGGAAAAATCATAGGCTTGTCGGGCGGTTGGGAATGTATATACTTACATTATCAGTAAACAAAATTAGATAAAAACACAACACCCCCATAAACAACACGTGACAGGAGATCAATCAAGTGTTGACAGAAATCTACCAGTGATTTGAAAGGTAACAGATGTTAGTAATAATGTGGAAGAGAGGATGGCATCAACGGCAAGAGGAAACCCCATAGAATGCCCAGATCGAATGCCTCTTATAGATTTGACTTCGGATCTAGAGGGATAAAATTAGACCGACAAACGTGGTGGTATCTCTGGGGGACTGGAATCAAATTAACATGAGACCTATGATTCGCGACCGGATCTAGAAAGTATGATCTCTCAAGAGCCTCAGGCTCTTATACAAGCTACACGGGAACAGACAAAAGTTACCTCTATAGTGAAGAGGTCCGGAGGACTGTTGTACTTATAATATTCTCAAACATTCCTTGAAACATATACTGATCATTTCCCGAACAAAATGTTCTTTCAAGTTGATCCAACCGGTACGAGGTTGTAACGTTACTCTCTGTGTGTATGACTTAATTCCTTGACCTATAAGCGGACAGTTTGATTTTACGTAGGTACCGTTAACTATAGTATGCGTTTAGAAGGAGGTAGCAAAATTTCACCGGATACAATCTGTAATCGCTTATTGTTCATTTATTTCGTCAAATTTATATCAGAGAAACAATAATTCTGAAGTATTAGTCTGGAAATAAATAAATAAATAAATCATTTGCATTTTCTGAGAGGAAGCGCATAGCACACAAGTTCGTTTTCTTTGCTTTATCGACAAGTCGATTAATGTGTGTTAATCAGGAGTAAAAGACACTAAACACTAGTGTCAATTTAGTTCGATCCATGTGAGATAAAGCCGATTACTTGTATAAAATAAATGCACTACTGAGATATGAAACAAAATTTATAAGCATATTAAATAAGAAATATAAAACAGTAGTTAATGAAATCATCACTACAAAACAATAAGATATGAAACAAAATGGGTTGAGTGATTCAAACATCGTTGTAAGAATCAGACTGTTATGCACTGTAATTATCAGACATCATCAGCACGTAAACATGGAGTACCATGACAACTGACTTCAAACATACGTAATTCTCCACATCACGCAACGGTAAAATTGTTAGTCCAGTTAGAATAGAACTATCATAATTCTTCTGAATTTTCATAAATAGAACACCATACGCAATTGATCACAATTGTCGCATTCCCATAGACCTTCCAACCAATCTCTTTCGAGTTTCGCACTTATTGAAGCTCATCAGTACAGCATATTCCTGCCACGGCCGGGACTAGAACTCCGGCGACGTTTTCATGAGGCAACCTTGTTGACCACTGTGCCAGTGACCTCATATTAGACACGACCGAATTATCGTATGTGAACGCTCAGCCACATTCACAACTAGGAAAAGACTAACGAGATTCCTATGAATTGGTTGAAACGTCAGATCAACTGAAAACAGCAATGGAATGTTTATTCTCTCTTTACAAATCTCCCGCTAAGTGAAACGAATGAACTTCTCGGTCGATACATTGAAAAGAATGACAGCAGTGTGAGAATACCAGAAGTGGCGTTAAAACACGTGTTATATAACCATACAACATCCAATTTGGAGTTTCTAGTAAGGTATACCGCTAGAAAGAGTGCAGTAGAAAGGGAGTCACCGTTGAACCCAATGTTGGCTGATAATTTTACTACAGCCCACCAACGATTGTGTTGGCGGGTGAAAGTGCCAACTGTTCGGAACAACCTTACTTGGCAGTTCATCCCCTTCGGGTGATTTGGACACCGAATACACAGTGGGGTGATGGGGCTCCAATGTGAAATTCCCACGCTACAGGTGTCTTCGTAACTCAGCCGGTACAGCACATGCCACACACAGGCATGCGGTTCCTAGCGCTCGTTTGGAACCAGCCGAAGTCCGGATTCTTTACAAGTAGATTGCCTCATCGTTGACAAATCTGTCATACTACTCATTGGTGATAAGTTTACGGTGAAGGTGGAAACTTGTTCATGAGCTGACCGTATAAACCTAGTCACCCTTTGTAGATGGTAGATAGAAGAATCAAAAATCTTCAGTGAGATACTGGGGAGTTTCAATTTTGCCGAAACAAATACCTCAGATTCTGAACCATCAATAGATGTCGCGTTTCTGGACATCCACATACCTCGTCACGTGGATGGCAAGATATAACGGGAACTGTACCGTTAAACAACCCGGACAAGATTCAATAAGTTTGTATCCTTAAAGCAAAAGAGGAATCTGGTCCGGTGTTTGATAAACAGCTATGAAAACCTGTTCGTATGACATAATAGAAGATGAAATACAGTTTCTAGCTTCACTATTTCAGACACTAGTAAAATTGAAAGTGAACAAAATAAAATGCATCTGATCGAGCGGCGCAATAAATAGGCAAAATTTCAATTTGGACATCACCCAAAATTGATCGCAGCTGTCGCATTCCCATAAACTATCCAGTCGGCCCCTTTCGAAAAGAAGCACTAGACCCATCAGTAACCTAAAATATCGCCTAGCAGGTTTAATGAAATCAGAGATTTCGACCTGTCTAGGAAGTCCTAATCGCGGGGTTATCGATTGGAGTTAACGGGACAGTTACTGTGTCTCCATTTCAAGACGATCGGGCAACCTGATCATTACTCACAAGCGACAGTGGTTGAACGTTCACATGTGATAATTCGGTCGTGCCCAACGTGAGGTCAATGGCGCAGTGGTAAACACGGTTGCCTCATGAACAGCGTGTCCGTGGTTCTAGTTCCGGCAGTGACGATGATATGCATTACTGACGAGCTCTAATGAGAGCGAAACTCGAGTCTAGTGCTTCTTTTCGAAATGGGCTGACTGTATAGTCTATGGGAATGCGACAGCTGTGATCAATTGTGGGTGATGTTCAAATTGAAATAGGCAAAAGTTGACCATTTTGATTTACAGTGTTTAGGTCAGCAATCACTGTCTGATCAAACCCAACGGAACGTTTCAAATGCCATGGAAACTAGGTGATGGACTCATAGTTCATCCTCAGCATGCATCACTTTAGGCCCAATATTCTTAATAAAAAAAAACGCAAACAGATGTGCTAAATTTGACTTCACTGAATATTCGAATGTCCAACCTTATTCCGACTGCCTGAGATGACTCCACAAATCATTCGCGATTGTTAGATTGTACGGATTTAAAACAGTATGTATGAGACCCAATTGTGAAAAATCAGGGCTTCAGCTGGATTCGAACCAGCGACAGAACTGGGTCTCATCTAAAATCATAAATCTGCCACACTATTCATTAGTAAAACATATGTATGTGCTTCAACAGACAATGGTTCGGATGTTGTCAAGAACGCCTTCTTCGATGTCTTCTTTGATTTCGTGAAACAAACCAAACACTGACATCATTCTGTTTGCTGGTGATATGAACGTACAATTTGGTCGTCTTAGTCCCGAGGAGAGGCGCCTGCGTAGCATGTTCAGTATCTGTACGCGACTCACTTTGACAGAATCGGATTGGATCATATAAAGCATTACAGAATTCCACACCTCTATAGTTTAACCGACCAAATGGCGAGTCATCATCGTTGACGACGAGTGATTTGGAGTTCTACACATCATTACGTCATAGTTATGGTTAAGAGTTTAGATGGAAATGCAGGCTGATGACGTGACCTTTGGAAACGACAACTTCAAGGCTTGCACAAATCTTTTCTGAGAGTAAAGAACTGGATTGCGATTCAACGGTTGTTAACATTCGTCATCGGAACTCTATAGACTACACAGAAAGCCTAATTGGAACTAACTAAATGGCCAGTATAGGTTAGACGTGCGACGACTGTGCCATTGCAGAATTTGGTTAAACTAGTCTCGATCCACACTGGATGATGTTTTGTTGATCCGTTTGGACAAACATCCGTTGTGCAACCCACATATTCTTCTGCACAACAGCAACAGAATGAGTACACACGGATCAGGGAGTTTGTCTGTAAAGCTTAATGTCAGCGGGAGATTGTGGTTAACAAGCTACCTAGCATTGCTATTGGGAATGAGTGATTGAGGGTTCGTTAATGTCAATGGTCGTGTCTGTGGTGGAATATCACTCGTAAATAAAAGACGGATAAATACGGCCTTAACTTCTGACGTAGTAACCGGACCCTGCGGATTGGTTACGGTCAGGTTAAAATATTCCCTCAATTGGGTTGATACAAACCATAGACGTAAAAGCTGATCATGTATAGATATCGAATAAACAGAATCCAATATGCAGAGCATACAAAAAGATAAACAAAACAAATCAAGTGAGCTAAACATCAGGGAATAAACGTAGGGTTATTACCTTGTGAGTGAATGAGATCTTGATTCATAAAAAATCAACCAAAAACCAATCGGACGAATTTCAAACTGAACATCACCAACGCGTGATCGCATCCTTCGTATTCAGATAAACCTCTCGATTAGCTTACCATGGAAAAAGTATTAAAAAAAACACGAAAGAAAAACATCAAAATACGACGTGAGTGTCACAAAGTTATTACTGGGCGTAGAAGAGATCTCAGGGTTTGCAATGAGCCTTCCGCAGTGATAAACAACGCAAAGGATCAAAAAGGTTGACAGGTTGTCTGCGCGAGAATCTTATGAAGTACTTAGCATGCATTCACGTAAGCATGTCAGCTAATCTTAAAATAATTTGGGACACGATCTGCGACCTCCTTTCATCTTTACAAGGATGAATGAAAGTAGGTGAAAAGTGTGACGTAGACCTTAAATCTTTCCCACGTTAAGATATATTGACACCACTTTTCCGTAATCTGATGTTAGTTTAACATAACCTGTACTGCTCTACCTAAGTCGACCAAAGCTAAGCAGTTCCCAATAGCGTACTGGGGCAAATGATGAAGCAATAAACATTGCGTTGAAAGCTTAATACCGTGCGAAGAGTTACACCAATGGACGTTCTCACCAAGTCAGGTCAGTGATTATTTACCGTATACACTGAGTTCATCAAAGTGGGTAGGGGGGTTATTCTGTCTGAGTTACGACTCTCCTCTTCATCAAGCATACATGCTCCGGGCTACCTTGGGCTATTAGCGAACGCTGGTCCAACTCGACGCCTCTGAAAAGTGCTGGGACTTCAGTATGACGGATCTGAGTTCACTCTCTGTCCCATTGCGTTAGACTAATCCATTTGGGTTGAGCGACCTTGGAGATATTGGGAAATATCACAGAACAGCCATCGGCCGCCCTAAACTGGCATCGAGTTACAGGGAGAAGATAACGAGTCATGTGAAAATGGTACCGGGCATCGTAGAGTGGAAAAGATACAGTAAACCGCACGAGACCAATAGGAATGTGTTCAATACTCCATCTGGACAAAATCCGACTTTGGAGACGCGGCACGCCCTAGACAAATAAGGAACTTGCTCGACTCAAAGCAGAGTTAGTACCGTGTATTGAGCCAGAAAGGGTGACATGTTTGGTGAACAATAATCCGCTTACACCAAAGAAATGGGATAACCATAACCTACAAAAATATGATAAACACTGCTTGGCATCATATGTGCATAGTTTGCCAAATATATATATAAAAGCGACGAAGCTAGGGAAACAAATTCAAAACGGTGAAACTTCTCAAGCCCATTTATATTCGATTAGCGAGGGGTTCACTAGTGAACAAACTGATATCAGAGTAGATAACAATATTGAGTTGTAGCATGATGGCTAAAGTAGAGAATCATCGATCTGATAAGCTCGAACAGAGAAAAAGAGGGAAATTGTGGAGAAACGATTCGTTAATGAACAAGAGGATGTTGCACGGACGGGACAGTCATAAACTATACCACTGCATTTGAGTTCTGTTAGCACATTGAACAAAGTGATAACATGTACATAAAGCAAAATTCGATTTTTCAAGTAAAGATATGTGCGGCGTTAAAAGCAAGAAAAAAGGCAAATAATGACGAATATGTGGAGAAAAAAAGGACAAAATGAACACAGCCTGAGAGAGTGACTGTATATTACAACAATAATTGATTGAATGAATTGCCTGTTTTTTGAAAAAAAAATTCAAATCGGGTTTCAAACAGTCATTCAACATTGGTCAAAACAGTCGCAGATCTGTTCAGATTAGTGTAGTAGAAGTATTGCGCAAAAATTAGACAATCCAGACAAATTTGAAGTCCACCGCACAGTGGGAACTGGAGCGGAGCATGTTCGAGAAGGAAGAATGCGGTCTTGAACACGTCACCACACGTCCACATACAGACCATCGTTAGACTGTCAGATAAACGGAGAGGCAGGATCATAGAAGACGATGAGAAAGTGAGCAGTGTGATAATGACCGAAACAGTAGACAGAGAGGTAGGAAAAAATGATCAGCCAGAGTGATGGATAAGGTGGTGCTTCGCGAACAATTCGAAACCGAATTTTATCGGGTTATTTCATAGACAACTTTTACTCCCATGCATACTAATTGTTAATGTGAAAAAATCAGAACGTTGATACTAGTAATCAAACAATTATTTTCTATCGAGAAAGTATCAGGATTTACAGAAATATTTCCTCATTTAATCGATCTGTGATTTTCTGTAGTCATTGGCCCTTATTGAACCTGACTACTATTTTCAATACCTAACCATCGATATTCCATCAGCATACTGGATAGCGTTCCCATGTGATGAATATTCCGGTCGATGATCAAGTGGTCATTATGTTCGTTTTCAAATTTTACATGTTCTTTCAAACATTCAAATTCCTATCTTGCTCTCCTGTGCTCGTTAGCAAAGTGCGTAATAAACTGCGCATAAGGTTTTTCAAAACACCTACGTAAAAATGTTGAGAGACAAGTTCACACAAACAGTACTCATTGATAGCCTCATGGTTAGAACACGTTAATCAAATTGAAGTTAGCAAACCTAATGAATCTACCGATAAATGCAGCTCAACGTATTAAGGAGTAGTCACATGATTTGTATTTCAGTACGGCTTAGATATGACTGCAATCAACGCAACCGGATCGATTTTTTGATCGATCTACTAGACATGAGAATTGCTCAGTCTAGATATGAATACCTGTCAGATCACTGCTTCCTGTGTAAGTGGATGAAATAGCAGAGGAGTGTGCATTGTGAGTGCAGTCAATCGATCGTTCCTGAAAGAGTCAATCGAGCCTCGAGAACAGTTGATTGTCAGTTTGGACAACCAGTCGCATGCATCACATTCCAAGCTAGTAGCGATTACTGTGAAATAACAGACTGTAAGTTTCAGAGTATGCAAATCCGGTTTCGGATGCTACAAAAGATTCCCATGAATTTGGGGTTTTCCAATCCGGCTGGAATTTAAGGAGATAATCAACTTTCATGTTACACAACCATGATTACTTGTCCTAACAATATTCCATTAGAATATGAAGACCGAACGGAAAAATGACGGAATGAAATGCAGAACTACTGTACAACTAAATCAGGGAACTCGTTGATGTATAGGAAAACGTAATACCGTTTAATAGAGAATACGTCCGTATGCCTACAGCAAATACTTTCTGACGGTCTCTGCAGTAAAACATGCGGGTCAATAGCGCCAGAGTAAACGTGACAATGGCTGAGAACTTTCCCACTGTGTCACTAACGTGAAAAATAAACGTCATAATGTTCGGTGCAATAAGGTCGTCACATCCGTGAAAACATGGGAAAATTATTGGAAAATAACATATGATAAAGCGTCGTCAGAGGAAAAGCGATAGGACTGGAATTTTTTTATACTGACCACACCGTTATAACGAATACTTGGCGAAATCCATAGAAGTCGCGACTTGTGTGATACTTGGTGCACACATTATCGTTTATCTTGTTGTGTAATTTGTGACAAGAACTATGTAAAACGTGCTTCGTTAGCAATCTAGATTCGGCACGTATACAGTTAAACACGTGTAACAACAGAGTTAAAGATATTTCTTTTTCGTAGTAACGTCGATAATACTTTATCAAATTTAAAAAAAGTCAATGTTACGATTCGTACAGAAGCGTAGAACGATTGGTATGCAGTTCAGTATAGTAAACACAATCACAGGCGGCAATGATATATTTTTCCCGTTGTCGGTAGCATCACATGTGAACGTATCGCTATCTGATGTAGTTTCTCATATACACCATGACCTTCTCTGTGAAATGACACGTATCAACAAACAAACACTATATTGATGCTGATCACATTCGTATCTGCAACAAAGTTGTACACGAGGACGCTGAATACTATTTTTGTTTTCAGCTACATTCACTCTCATATTGGATTGGATTGTTCTACACCATTGCATACTATATGAAAGTCAACACGTGGAACACAATTGACTTTTCTTGTACATTGCAATTGGTGTCTGGTGTAGCAAACACGAGCGCATCTCAGGGTGGAAACGCGAACAAGGCATTAGGATGTCTCCATATGGCAGGCATCTGTGTGTCGCCGACGTAAAATCATCCTTCACACTGGTCGACAGACAGCAGAGGAACAACTAACCAGCCCCATTGACCATTCGGTCTGACGCGACAAAAACAAAACAAAGATCAGTTGCATTCCATTCTTAATCGGGGATTCATCAGATCTTAGGTAAGCGCAAACCATCCACACTTTAGCGAGAATGGAATTGACTGCGTTACACATGGTCAATCATATTCACAGGCTACTTACCGCGGGTTCCGGCATCCTCATAATGATTACAAGCCCGAAGCTTCGCCAACTTATCTAGCCGATCGAGTTTCACACAATTTTATTTTTCGTCCCCCAAGGAATGGTGTTAGGTGAATTAAAAACAAACACTAGATCTGGGTGTGTCAATCCGCCAAGGTCTTAACAAAGTTAACGTTTGTCCAATCTTGAGCGTGCAGAAGTTGACGCGTTACAACCATTGTGTGAAAACAGTGAGACGGTAATTGTCAACCTTAAAATAGTGATCTAACAGGCGACTGTTCATAAACTAACTGTGTCTCTGATCCATTGTCACGAACAAACCAACACGTATCCTGAATAACCCATTGTCGCATAACATCCAAAGAGAAGCCCGACTGGTTAGTAGTCCTTCTGTCACCAGTCCATCAGGGCGAGAGATTTTATATCGGAAACACATGAACGCTCGTAAAATCGGGGTTATCACACCGTCCTGTTCACGATACCATACTGAGAGATGGGTTACCAAATAAATGAAACGTACCGCAGAACCTACATTCCTCCATGTTTGCATGGAAAACTGGGCGAAATTAAGGGGAGATCGAAAATTTTCGATAGCTTTTTGCGTGACAACTCATAGGAAGCAACTTTGTTCGCCACTACCAGGATGTCCTGATTATGCGTCCTGACGAAATATTCAATTCAGTGGAACATTTCGATCTCGACTGCACATTTTCCAACGAACTCAACATCTTCTTTCTTAACAATCGACCCACGCTTCTCCTATTCGAACAACAAATCACCTACCTTTATCATGGTCGCTGACGAGATGCTCCCTGCAAGGTTGCGTTTCTTCTCGTCTTTGCGCAGACCACTGGGGGTAGTGAGTTCAGTGGACAAGTCAAAGCAATGAACTCAATTCAACACGGCAGGATTTATGGTTACGAAAATGTGCCACATCCCTGCATCTGTCGACGAAACTACTAACAGACATGTCAATGATATTGATATCCAGGATGATGTACGCTATGATGTGAGTGTCCAAAACAGAGGTGTATACTCTTGGTTGCTTGAACAGGACTGTCAAATGAATCGGCGTTAATGGTATGAGGTAACTTCTAACGCTTCTCCGTAGTTTATGTCGCAGTTCACTTGAGGGATCCCAACCCGAGTCTTTGACTCAAAAGTCTGACCTGTGAGATGACACGAAATAGAGTTTTCTAGGGGTAAGAGTAAGCGGGAGAACTAGAAATGGCGTGGATAGAGGTATGCTATTCACTGCGGCACACCGTCACCTCTAATCGACGATTTGAATGATCAGGAGGACCACAGTTAGGCAGACAACATCCACTTACTTTACTCAATGGAGCAGCCAAGGTATTTATATTTCGTAACCACACAGTTGCTTGACCACCACGCGACTTTGCCCAACTGTTGATGGTCTCAGTATGTAATGTCCGGTACGGCAAACGCTCAGCTGGCATGCGGAATACGTCACCGAATCATCGTAGGCTGTGCAACGCAATTAGCTGACCAATTGGTTAGGCATTCCGGAATACGTATCGGCGAACAACCGTGTCCACTTAAGGTGGACCGTTTAGCGAAGACAACGGTGGTCAAACACAGCAAGTACGTTGATATCTTCGTTGCGAACAGGCCACGTTTCCGAACCATAGAGCAAAACAAAACGTACACAAACATTATACACCCTTCCTTTTGGCAACAACTGAACGTCATTTCGACGCCACAGATGACGCAGGCTGAGAAACGCTACTCTTGCCTTTGCTATCCTAGCTGATATCTCATCAGCAATATTACAGGCTGACGAGATAGTACTACTCAAGTATGTGAAACTGTCCACAGTCTCAAGCGGATTACCTGCAATGAAGAAAGCAGGAGTGGAAATACTCCAGTCTTGAAGCAGAATTTTACATTTTGAAGGTGCAAAGCGCATTCCATACAAACCTTGTTCAGCACGGTTTGCATGTTTTCGGCAGAGGGGCTAAGTAAGACAATGTCGTCCGCGTATTCCAGATCGGGCAATCTAGCACCAGGAAGAAGCTCAACATCAAGCTCGCTGGATTCCCGAAGCGCACCCTCCAGAATGTCGTCCATGACAAAATTGAACAGGAAGGGAGATATCGAACACTTCTGGCGAACATAACTAGAAATGATGAACGCCCGAGACGGTTGTCCATAAACTCTCACCCTGCTTGCTACGCTTCAATAACTTAAGCTATAGAGCCACTTCTTTTTCCGACGGAGGGCTGTCTGGAATGCAATAGCTGATCATTCGGGTCCCGTCGTCCACATGGTCTGGTTGAGACCTGCTGAACTGTTCGTCAAAATGTTCAGCCCACCTGTCAATTCGGCGCGATTGATTGTTAATAAGTAAACCATCTTTTTCACATATGGTCTCACTTACACCAAATCGACGACCAGTACAAACACGGATCATGGAAAGAAACCTTCTGCTATTTCCAGATAAAAAGATTCGTTCGATCTCTTTTGACTGTTCGACCAAGTGGTGCTCATGGACTTTGCACAAGCTTTCGATCAGCTTGCGTTTACGTTCTTGACGGTCACCATCCTATCCAGAACCAGATGGGATCGAACGACGCTTGTTCATGAGGTTATCGACGTGAAAAAAAGTCAAATTCTGTCGCAATTGCACGGCTCCTCCGGAACACACCTATGCACAGCATACCATCATAGCTGCTGCGATTTGTTCCCAGTGTTTGTCAGGTTCTCTTACTTGACTTGAAATGGACAATTTGCTCATCAATGCTTTCCTGTAAGCGTCTTGTACATTGTACTCGATTGAACGTCAGTTAAGTATCTCGTAATTACGAGTGTATGACACCTGGGCAAATCACAAAACGAAATAAGCACATACAACGGCACGACCCAAGTCCAGGTGGCTGCTCCAGTCTCAAACAGAGTGGCGCCACCTGTAACTGGCTGCAATGTGATTGAGTTGTATCTATGGCTGAGAAGCACATGGAGGTTTCCAAGTAATACAGTATCTCTTCCTGTGTTGGAATGCGGTGTTCAAAATATAGAGACTGTGAGATGTGCACAGCTGCAACAGTCTTTCAGCATTGCCAGTGCGTTGTGCCCGGACGCCAAACATACTCCTTAGTCGCGTCTCATCTGGAGAAAGACAACCAAGCTGAGCACTAAAACCGCTCGCCAGTATGATGTCCGAGTGTTTATTCTGCTTCAGAAGATCATCGAGGGCGTTGTACAACGCACCTTTGGTAGCATCCGTTCGTTGGAAAGTACGCCGATATAATGAATACGCGACATTTCTGATTTGCTGTAAGATATCCGCGTCAGGTTTTGTACGAATGAAGTCAAACAGTTCGGGTGTCAGGTTTAACATGTTATTGGTAAATGGATTGGGAATAACGCAACATTATGAGCAAGTCGTACTACTCTATGTTTTAACAACCTCGGATGGCCTTCCTCAGGGGTGTAGTAATCGAAATTTGCGTCGATAGACTTTAACCGATGCATTGAGTCGGACATCACAAAAGTGACTGTTCACTGGGATCACATCGCTCTGCTCTGGAACTCAGTGCGATTCCCACTCCAGTTTGACCACGAGATCCAGCTTCGGCGCTTGGATCAGCAGTTACCTAGAGATGAGCTCAAGTAGATAACGTTGCTAGAATCGTAGACACGTGTCTCCGACTATAGCACACATTAAGCTTTATACTTCGGAAAGTACTTGCCAGAGCAGCTTGCTGATCGACTTGTCGGAGAGAGTGAGGACAGTGAAGGCACCAATGTTTATCAGTTGTCTTGGCTTTAAGAAACAATTATCATCCAAGGGAACAGAGAAGACTCCCCTTTGGCCCATCCTGACATGGTTGTGTCTGGAAGAACCGAAGTCCCAGTCAGCATAGTCCTTCGGATCGATGCAGTGCACAGGTCTGGCCACCACGTCAGGGTAGCAGCATAGAACCTGACATACCAGTCCACTTATTTTTGCTTTCTTTTTTCTTCACTGCCGATTACCCTCAATTTAAGCCGAAACGGGTAAACATTGACGTTTTTAACGTTCAAACTCTTCGAGAGATAAATCACCAAGCTGTTCTGTTGAGTCTGGAACTAGATGTGTGCTGTGTTCTAGTATTGTTCTTCCCTTGAATTCACCCTCGGATAATACTAACGTTCAGTGCTTCTTTCTTGGGGCCTCTGGCGACGAAAAGACCAAATTTCGCGGTCAAGTGGGCATTGTAATGAGTTTCAGAGCAGAGCAGAACCTGTTCGAGTAAATCTCAGTGAATGACCGTCTATATCACGTCAGATTTAGCACTTCGATCGAAGTCGATACACACAGACCAGAAAGACGTGGTTTGTTTGTCACACATGTATGTGCTTCAACAGACAATGGTTCGGATGTTGTCAAGAACGGCTTCTACGATGTCTTCTTTGATTTCGTGAAACAAACCAAACACTGACATCATTCTGTTTGCTGGTGATATGAACGTACAATTTGGTCGTCTTAGTCCCGAGGAGAGGCGCCTGCGTAGCATGTTCAGTATCTGTACGCGACTCACTGACACTGGCGATCGGCTACTACAATTACCCTCATCCCACAGAAACCATATAGCGGGTTGTGCATTTTAGTACAAACGACAGCAACGCGTCATGTGGAGGTCGCCACCTGCAACTCAGTCACGGACGCAAATTGACCATATCACCGTCAGCGGTCGGTAACGTCAGTGCGCTAAAGATGGTCATACCTTTTGGAGATAATCACCTTGACTCAGATCACACCGCCGCCTTATCGTTTACTCCGAAATCATCTACTTATAAACCTCAAGTGCTTACCAACTCCCCATGGAATTCATAAGGAGTCAATTCTGTAAACAGCTTTTTCCAATAATTCTCAATAGGCTTTTACAATTATATAAATTATGTGCGGTTTATACATAGATCGATAAAATAGGCCATATGGATCAGTGAATGTCGCGCAGGGTGGGGCATATCACAGTCTAGTGAAGGAAGATGATGAGACATTTACTTACGCACCAACACTACCACCTCCGTTCATTAGGCTGTGCTATGACTCACCCTGTGAGACATTTACTGGTCCGTGTGACTTGTTCTATTGATCCATATATAAACCGCGCATAGTTCATGTGATTGTCGAAGCCTGATGAGAAGTGGTGAAAACAACAATTTGCAAAATCTAACTCATCAAGTATTCAGTTGGAAATTGAGGATCTACGGAACATTACTCAAACAGCGTCGACAATAAAACCGTTCGAGTCGAAACAGTGGAGTAACCTAAAGGAGCACTGAACAAACATCTCAACAGTAATACAAAGCTATTGTGAAGAGGACTAGTCCAAAAAAGCACTGCAGATAAGACAGAGGTGGATTTCGGTCGACATGATCATCACAGACAGCAATACATTAGTGGTTCACACCAATGCTTAACTGTCACACAACCACAAAGGAAAAAAACCCTATATAGAAAAAGAGTGGAAGAAAAAAGGAGAGGAAACCTGACTACTAAAAATAGCTACGTCTATATTAAAACATACACCATCAAGGTGCCTATACCTTGCAAACAAACAACCGTGCTGTAAGTGAAAGTAAGGAGTCATTTCGGTCGACTCAGCGGAACTTATGAACAAACGTTGACTGATCCCCCTTGACTTTGAATACGACAAATATCGCCGTGAATGGAAACGCAAACATACGAAGAGTCTGTGTAAGGACCGTCAGGCTCTCTTCTCTAAGCGAGCCAAAGAGACTGAGAAGACGATTTTTTTTGCCGGAGAATAGCCGAGTGTTTTTCATTGGTTCATGGTTGCACTGACCATCGACAAATTGACAGTGAGGCTAAATGTGGAAAAGATGGCTCAGAAATCTACAGCTTGTAGTGGAAACCACACAGGTGGGCTGAACACTGAGGGACAGTTCAAGTGACTTAAGCCAGCTCAATTAGTTGTAGATGATCGATACTATGTGGTTAGTTGACAGTATAGACGATCCTTCGTCGGAAAACGAAGTGGCTTTAGAGTTTGAAATATGGAAGAATAATGAAGCTTCAGATCCGCAACTTTCTTCTCCAGCACTTTTCAAAGAAGGTGAAAGATTGTTATCTGAACTGACTATATTCCTCCGTTCGAAATGGGAGACTGAAGAGGGTTCCACATGACCGGCGCTCATCAATTCATTCCCGTCTTCAAAAAAGTGTCAAGACATCATGTGACAACCACAAGGGCATGATCATTGTCTCTATCTCATTTAAGAGGCTCACAAGTCACATAACGATGGATTCTGGAACAGAGAGAGAACCATGTATAACAAGAACAGGCAAGTTTGCCGTCTGGTTGCGAGTGTATTGATCATATTTTCACCATGCGACAGATATTGGAGCATCCGTACACTTTTTCTCTGCCAGCAGTCGTGGTAATTTTAGAACTAAAGGTTACCTTTGACTCGGTTGCCCCCATACTTTCTGGAGCTATGTCCACTTCAAAGAAATCCCAGTGAAGTACGCCGATTAGTTGGAGTCGTTGTATATTTGCTCTGAGTGCAAAGTGTGCACTTGTGGGCAGCTATCTCGAGCGTTCGATCTCTCACTTCCTCCTCAACTTTGTGACGGATGGTATTTCGGAAGGAACAATCAGAGGTCCTGCGGATATCGGATTGGAGCTTCTACCAGATAATAAACTGATTGGTGTTGAGTATGTGGACGACATTGTTTTCCTTATTTCTTCTACGGAGAAAATGAAGACCATGCTGAGTCGGTTAAACGATATGACTGGTCATTATGGCACGTATGTTACATCTTTAAAGTGTTGAGACAAAAGTGAATTGACTCTGACTCTGTCCTCGTTATCGTAAGCAGGCTCCTGGAGACTGTCGAGCATTTCGCCTACCTGGGTAGTCACCTAGTAAACTGACAGTGAAAACACGTAGTGCATTCGTCAACGTTCATCGCTTGTGACGTTGTAAAGACGTCCATTCACCGATTGAAGGCAAAGATTACAATGCGTGTGCGGACTCAGTTTTGCTCTATGAATCACAGGCCTGTATTAAAACGGGCTGATCGTGTACGGAACGCGATGGCCCACTGACGCGTAGTTGTGAAATGTGCAAGTTAGCAACCGATAAACGAGACAGTGAAAATGCACAGTCTTTGCTGGTTGGATCACGTACTCCGTACACCGACGGAACATTCGCCATACAGCGCATTGTTCAGTGTGGCTGCTGATGATCGGAAGAAATCGTAAGGTGGCCAGACAATGACGTGGTCACAGGCTATAAAAACCCTGGCAATTTTGCTGGGCAAGGTTGGTGGATGCTATTTACTTGGAATTTGTGATTAACAACGCCACTGGTTTGAAACACACTCCGATATGGTAGTGTGTCGTGGTACATGGTAAGCCTGTATGCACAAATTTGTTGGTTCTTCCTTGTGAAACTTAATTGTTTTTGTTTGTTTACTTTTTCTTCATTTTCCTTTCTTCGTTATAGATTTGCACTTATTTGGTACTTTGTAACTTAGCGAACAATTGTCCGGACCAACAGCAAATGTAACCACAGGTACAACTCAAAGCCGAAAATGGTTGAGTGATTGATTAATAATTCAATGATAACAAGTTGACTGGGCTTTTGTTTACTTGGTTACAATGAAAGCTAATTTGCTTACAGATAGATTGTCCGGTATGAGAAGACTTGTCGTAAGGATGCTTGTTGTAACGAATACAAAGGTTCGTAAGAGGACATTTCGGAACAGAAGACTGTCACTATAGTGGCATCCGGTTGTACAATTTTGATTATGCATCTTTCGAGAGATGGATGTAAGTTTCTATATTAGTCCTTATACTTGAACGGCTTGACTGATAAGCTGATTGTTTGAACACTTCATCGTGAAGAATTGAGGATCTTGGCGTCACCTGCATACCCGGTTACAATCCTAATGATTCTCGATTATCTAACAATGTCTGCTCTCGGACAATTTGCCTATTTGATAGTCTTAATTTTATTGGCTTTCGATTTCATTCGAAGGGTAGTGGTTCCTGCATTAACCTCGTCCCTCGAAGTCAACTTTCGTCTACTGCTTGGCAGTTGCTGTGACAGCTGTGAGAGCTTATGAAAGGACTATCGGTTACACCGTAGTGAGATCATCTTCGATGGAGGCTGAATGTTAATAACCAATATCACACTGTCCGTTGAAGTTATCTTCCGAATATAAATACCCTACATAGTACTAACATCATAGTTAACACACCGGCGTAGGTAACGCAGTATTGTCCTATGCTGTGTAGCACGCTAGCAATTGTATGGCTGCAAACCAAGTTCGTATAGATCACGACATTTCATTCCAACCCAATCAGAATAGCGTTCAATCATTTCAACAATTGCCTTAATTCAAAAGGCGTTCATATTCAGCTTCTTGGTTGTCAGACGTGTGAACGAACTGGAAGTGTTTTCTCTGCATATGAATTTGTCTCGCATTCTGCTGTCTTGTGAGTAAACCAGTAGATACAAGTTTTGGTCAAAGTCAATTATCTTTTGTGCTGTTAGTGTGCCGTAACAGTCACATATCAGAATGACTGATAAGCAGAATGGATTAGGATCGCGAAAACATAGTTGGAGTTTGTGTGGCTTCGTGAACAATTAGGATAGTTTTTTCGTAGTACCGTAAATATAATAGCTAGAAATTGGTTGGAGATTTTTTGAGTTGTGGGATTTTCAATCAACTGGATGATGTACTCCGCAGACCGGGCGGGAGTTTGGCAATTGGGTATTATTTATTGAGTCCACCAAGAGGGCAAAACCACGTGATAGTCAAACGATGACGCTGTCACGAAATATAGGGACTCTAACAATCCTGTTGGGATTTTTGTGCTCAATCAAATCGTTGGTTAGAAACGTCATCCAAGATGGTACCCTGCTGAAGTCAATGGGGTGTCTCCATTCATACCCCTTCTAGATTATTCCAAATCACTGTTGCAGTGAGCGGTGACCTAAGTCACAGTACCTTCCAGTCAGGCTCATGGTCATTATGAATAAATAAATCCCATCGACCGAATTGGTAAGATGTGGTCGACCGATAATCTGTGTCACACCGCGGTACCAGTTTACAACGCTGGAGATGTGAGACCAGTACAGAGACTAGTGTTTAATAGGCCACTTTTTAAGAGTCCCGAGCAGCTGTATAAAAAGAATTTGATTAACCTTTTATTTGATCTACAAATCGTCACCTTGGTAGCACCAGTAATCAGTGCACCGTGTAAAATACACCAATTAATTCGTCATCGGACATTGCCAGTGGAATGCACAGTAGAGTGCTTACGCCCAGTCATTGGAATTGACCCAATCAATGTATGCGTGCATTGGTTAGGCGTTAGTCTGCTTCGTCATATGAAGCGACTACCGATAGAGTGGTGTGCTAATGGATGTGTGTAGAGAACACGTGATCAATCGAAATAAGTTCTACACAAATCCCATTGATAAAGTCAATATAGATCCCTATGACTAACAGTGAGTTGAATCAGGTCTGAGAAATCGAGTTCCGTCTTCGACCGGGTGCACAATGAGCACGTAAGAAAAATGTTCAGACCCGACCCTATTTCTGTTCGCGACCAGGTTTCTGGTGGTGGTGAAGACTAGTAAATCTACGAAGTGATGCCAGATGAAGAAATTGTCACATATGTGAAAGGCACACAAGTGGTGTGGACGTGATTAAATATGTTACAGATGTAACCAATAAACAACTGGTTTCTTACTCGGCTGCAAGCCAGGCTTCGGTATGTGGAACAACAAAATATCCAGTTAATCTAGGCACAACTATCAATCATACACAAAACAATATCCCTCATCTGGATTAGACAAATCACTTCCATCTTATATTGCTTTCCTGATATGTAAATGAAATTTTGCTAGGCACAGTGAGTTCAAAATGTTTTCATGAATACAGATTTGCTGTGAAAGGTAGGTACTATAAAATGGTGACTAAAAATAAGAGTCAAGTTTTAGATTGCGAATATTGGGTCAGTGGGCTTGACGCCTGAAACCCTCAGTTGTCAATAACGACACATTTGTTAATGAACTACGGCAACCATTGTAAACAATGATAAATTCACATTAATCACACATCTTACGTAGATTTGTGTCGATAGTAGGCTCCTTTTGTGATAAAATGAAAGGATTCCTGCTAATCCCGTCCCTTTGGATGACGAATTAACTGAACATCACCGTTTTATAATTTAAAAACCCCAATATTGATCAGCATTTGTCTTTCTAAGGCCGATCGAACCAACGGACCCTTCAGGTTTTAACACAAAGTTGGTTGTTATGAAAGTTGTTCATTCTGTACACAAGCAACCCGAAAAAAGATCTTGTACTACTACAAGTCTTATGGGTAACTTGGTAACAAAATATGTCCGAAGGACTCGAACCCTTAACCACAAGGTAGAACGTCAACTTATTATTCAACACATACTGGTGGTGACGTGAATGCACCCATTCATTTATTAATAACGGCTAGGAACCTGACTAGAAGATACTTTGGCTCGGACCGACTCTCACTGTAAAAGAGGTGCATTGCAGCTCGGAGGCAGACACCAGGTGATGTTTCGTCCTGGACGAGGATGTACTGACGAAATATTCGTTCCTCACCAAATTCTGGAGCAGCGTCATACGTACCGTTGGCCAACAATTACCGTGATTTCCGACCACAAAGATGCGTTCGATTCAATAGATCGATCTACACTGTTAGAGTCGTTTAAATACACGAGTGTATCGATCAAGCATGTGAACATACTGTCGACGTTTTATTCTTATACTTCAGGTCAGGTTAGCGTTTACGGTGATCTGTCTGACAGTTTGAGCATCAACAGTGGCGTACGTCAAGGCTATCCACTTTCACGAGTTTCATTTAACTTTGTTGTAGACAAAGTCATGGAGCACTGTCTGATGCATTCACAAGATGCCGGAGTGGACCTTCTACCAGATGAATGAATGACTGACAATAAGGTGTTGTCTGACAGTCCCCAAACAACACAGACTATTTCACACTCTGCTAAACATCTCAGATTACGTTATGAAGCCTCGAAATGCAAAGCACTTCTGCAAGACTGCTGTAATAACGTAGATTTGATGTTGGGTAATGAAGTTATGGAGGTTTTTGATCAATTTGTGTACTTGGGAAGCTGCATCAACGGCAGCGAAGGTATATGGAATGAAACAGAAACTCGTATCTCCAAAGCTAGGACGGTATTCACAATCTGGGATATCTCTGGCGACAGACAGACATCTCTCTGAAGCTGAAGGACCGTGTACCTATGGGGGTAGTGAGGGCTGTATCACTTTACGGCTGCGAAACCTACCCGCTTAAAGTAGAACACGTGAGCCGTTTTCAGGTAGTCGACCACCGATGTCTGCGTTCGATTGCTCGTGTTGGGTAACACTAATGAGTAAGCAATGAGGAAGTTAGGAAGCGGATATGTCATGTATTAAGGATGCCGGCTAGTCGTCTGCCACACCGAGCACTTCTTGCAAACGCTGCGGCTGACTAGCGCAAGGTACGAGGTGGACAGATAGTGACCTGGCGTAGACAAATGAAATCGTTCACGAAGGGGTTGGTCACGGCACATCGGGTTCGTCTCCCGGGCTGAAGCCCTCACAACTCAGAGTCGGTGGATGGAGAGGTCAGGTGAGATGGCAGTTAATCCGCCTCAGTAGCGTGAATATTGTTGTTTGGCCTTTATAAACTGCCTATCACCGTGGTTTATTACAGAATCTGTAGAAGTCTTTTAAAACAAGTACTATAATGCGCCCTCCAAGTAGTATATGCTGTCTGCATGAGTTAGTTAGTCATGGTTTACTATAATCACTATGACAAAAACGCGATTTATATTCACTAGTGCATAAATAAAATGTAGTCCGATTAATCAGGCTTGGAGCGTACATAGACAACATACCTCATGCCTCTGGTTGACTGATTTCGATAGTTTTTCAGCAGTTGTGGCAACCCAAGCAAGGCCTCAGTGAACAGTGCGGCAAAGCCGAGGAAAGCGATGAACAACTGGGAGTCGGAGAACAGGTAGGTGATCATCGAGGCGACCAGCGTGAAAATCAAAGTGAACATGAGATAGCTGGAGAAATCGGTCCATTGCCAAAAGTGTTCGACCGGTGCATCTGTAGGAGGAAATGAGGCAACAAGGGATTCGTGATGGTCGATTTATGAGGCACACACACAGTCACATAGGCCGCCTAAAGGTGACAGTAATCCCCCAAATAAGAAACATCATTCAGAGAACGCAGCGACGTTTTCTCTTGGGTGATGACATTCTGATCTTGTCGGACCTGGTCAAGGAGTGCGTGGCACAATGAGCAAGACAATTTGGAAGAACCGTCAAAACAGGGATTCGTTGAAGATTAATACTGAGAATTCAGCAAGACTGTTCTTAATATGCGAATTTTCTATAGACTTTCTAGAAGGAAGCATAGTAGCGAACGACTTGGTTTTATGGGTTGTTGTGTCGAGTATGTAGCCAGCAAATACTGAAGGATCGCACAGCGAAACAAACAATACTGTAATTTACAAACGGTTTGGACAAGAAGATAAAAACCAACTTAGTTGATAGTGCGCCAGGCGGTATTTCGCGTCGTGTAACAGCACGATTACGCGTGGGTTGGAATACAATCAGACTGTTGTGACCTAGCCGAGAGGTAAATGCGTACGACTCGATCACAGGGATTTTCGTCTGGGTTGTTGTGTCGGGGGCGGATAAGGTTTTAGTATACCAACACGTTATGTGGATGTTGCTGAAGGACGTCTTTATGCAGTTTAGTCAATGTGTACACCAACTGGGTTAGACCGGTAATACTGTTATATTGCTTCTTTCAGGGGGAAAGTGTATCAATATTAATCCCCCGAAAGTGTTTTCCGTGTATAGCTGGAGCAGTCTAAAACAGAAACTCTCGTACTTCGAAGTGTTTCTTCCTAGAAAGAGACCGTTTGGGAAATAAGGTCAGCTAGATAAAGCGCATTGCTTTTCGATAACTATTCGCTAGGAGATGTGAAAACAACAGTTGACCTCCCAGTATACCTTGAACCGAAGTGTGTCATAGGTGGGATAATCCAGCACCCGGATTGCGATCACGATCAACATTAATATATACCTAGCCCATCAAATTCAGTCGGATTTGCAAACATTTTCGCCGCGTTGACCATGTTGGCTTTGAACGTATAGTTTGCTTTTGCATCATGGGGAAGAGTTTTGCAAAGCTTAAGCGAATATTATTAGAAGGTATCTTGTGTTTTTACATCGAACAATTGAAGACATACTGTGGTGGACTATCAGGCTGGGGGTACGAGTATTCCAACACTCGGCGGAATACCTCAACACAGGGGGGGAGTTACGTCCAAAAGCCCACAGCGAGCGGATCGGGGACGGTGTGGGCGACCGGACCAGTCATCGCTCAACCGGATCGGACCAACGTGCGAGACATGGCAGGCAAAATAGGATGGACGACCAGATCTGAGGCACAACTATTTCAACACTCAGAGGAATATCTCGACACAGTCGTGGAATACGATAAAAGCTCACAGTGGATAGATGACGGGCAACACGAGCGACCGGACGAGCCATCGCTCAACGGAATCGGACCAAACGGACGAGGAATGGCAGATGGAAAACCCCTGGATAGAAGGCGTCGATCACATACATAAACCGGGTAGAAGTACACACGACGTGCGAGCGGAAACCGCGGGATGTTGTGGACTGGAATTCTGACTCATAAACGCGAGCGCGTGCTTAGCATGGTGACAAGTGAGTTGAACAATAGAGAGTGTGCTTTATTGGACGCTTTTTCGCTATAATACTACTCGACAAAATCGAGTGACTCTTCTATCTGACATGGTTGAGTAAAAAAACAATCTTCTCAAACATAGTCAGTTGCCTTGAGAAGGACAGTTTTTGGCGATTTAATGTTTGAAATTTAGTCACTGCTCAGTTGACACTGACAACAATCTCCACTCCTCTCACCGATAGATACGGTCTTCTTCTTCAATGATGCAAGCTAACCGATTCCGAAGGTGTTCAACAGGAGTAAGATTTGGTGATCAAGGGAACGTTCCGTTTGATATGACAGATCTAGACCAAACATAACATGACACAATCCATGACAATTCTTGTTATATGTTTTTCCCGCTAACACGGAGTGTCAAGTCACGCATTCATACTCCACAGCGGTACAGATCGACTCAGCAAAAAAACACCAGATCGGGATGGCACTAAAACTACTGCGAACGGCTTCGCGGACTAACCGCAGCAAGTATAGATATAGTAGTATAGTATAGATATATAGTATAGTATAGATATAGTATGTATATAGTGGTTTTCCTTTTCTTTCGTTTCCTTCTTTATGACTAATGACTTGGGTTACAAGATAGCTCAATACCCATTCCGTTGTAGTGGTCCAAAAAGTACTTTGAAAAACGGTGATACAGTGTTTTTATTGGCTCACATGGAACGTGTCAATCGCTGTTACCACTGGACATTATACACTATGTAGGTGTTTAGTGAATGAACAATGTCTTGTGAATCAACCCATTCAATTAACTATAAAAGTGTACTTTTCGATGTAGTGTCAGCGCACGATGTCAATGACTCAGTGTAAAAAGATGAGGACCACAAAGTACGGATGTACGGGAGGAGCTCACTGATTCAACAAAAAAGATATCAGATAATTGTGTACATCTGGTGTTGCCAACCTGATACGTGGCGGTAACAAGTTTTGAGATGAAAAAAAACACGCTTATGTGAGCTGACCACGAACAAGGGACCCTATCGATCGGATAATGTACGTATGTGAACACGTTGTCTACATCTAAAAATGATCAACATAAGCAAGTGGCCAACCAAGACCTATCTCTCGGACAGAAGGACTCCTTTGTGCACAAAGCACGTTGATAGTTGAAGAAACAAAATATCCGACCAAGTTAGCCATTATTTAGACATGGCAGGTGAACAGCTGAACACAGACCGGGATAAAAAAACGGCCATAATACGAGTTCGAGCTCATATTGAACAGAAAAAAGACTGGGTGCCGAGCAAAAAACATTCCAGCGAAAGTTAACGACGTAAATATGGCAATATATCGACTCCCATTGACTGGTGGCTTTTTTGACCCCAGTGGAAAATGTATCGCGCGCGTGCAGTTCGTAGTATTGATTGTTGAGCCAATGATGATACTCGAATTGCTGTCGCCTGAACTCAATCGTACCAATCAATGGTAACCATAGTTTGGATGTCATGTCGCTGTATTATTGGTGAATGTTGCCAATTTTGTTGGTAGGTATGAATTAGTGTTTACCTAAGCCATTGGTCAGTTTCATTTGCCCATACAACATCCATTTATCAACCAGTCGACTCTACGATCAAAGTTTGCGATGAAGCAACCGAGGGTGGACGTGAGTTACATCAATGGCTTTAATCGCACAAGAGAACCAAGAGGCTAGAATAAAAGCTTGCTAGGCTGTTCCTAACACGAAACTCGCTGACTAAAAGAGTTGTAAATATGACCCAAAATGAGAATAAAATTGATCGTTAAATGATGGGTGGGCTAACGGCGCCGTAGCTCCACACCCTGGCGATCATAATCAATACGAACTGGTGGACATCGTACCTAGCCAAGCAATGAGGCTTTTATAAGCGATATACAACAGTCCAGATCGGTCCTATTTTCCACGTGAAATGATCGCACTTAAGTCCGTCGACTAGTATATAGAGAATGAGCATAAGTCATGAATTATTTCCTGCCATCGCATCCACCCAACACGTTTCTGCGTGAACGTCTCAAGACGATACAGCCGAATAAACATGTGAACAGGCAATTTCTATCTAAAATTCACAACACCAGAGCGACGATGCGTGGAACAATCGAAGATTTTTGGTGCACACAGCAGAGCCAAAATATGGATAGGAATGGCTAATAAGGAAAAACAGGTCGTCGTCCGCAATCATTATCTTGCGAATGACAGCTGAGCCATAACTGACGACCCAATATTTAGGGGGTTGTGGTTCTAGTCCCGACAGTGGCGAGGATATGCACTATTGACGAGCTTTAATGAGAGCGAAACTCGAGTCCAGTACTTCTTTTCGAAAGGGGCCGACTGGAAAGTCTATGGGAATGCGACAGCTGTGATCAGTGGTGAGTGATGTTCAACTTGAAATATCCAAAAGTATTAAGAAGGGAAGTTTTAAACAATGAAATATGAAAAAAAAGCGATAGGCGAACAATAACAAGTTTCGAAAAAGCGGCGATATACAGAGAATGATAATAGTCAAACGTAAGTGGAGACGTTATCAAGTTATATACTGTAAGCTGTTGACTATCATATTGTAGCAAGAAGCCGTTCAACAAAGCACAACCATTATAATCCAACTCGTTCGTTCCCACACCAAGCGCGCGCGTTTATGAATTCCAGTCCACAACGCAGCGGCGGTTTCCACTCATACGTCGTGTGCACTTCTACCTGGCTTGTGTGTGGCAGAAGCCTTCTGCCGGGATTTTTTTGTCTCCCATCCCTCGTTCTTTCACCCGATTTCGTTGCGCGATGGCTCGTCCGGTCGCTCGTGTCGTCCGCGATCCATGCGCCGTGTGCTTTGACCATGTCTCATCGTTGCGTTGTGCTATCCCATCGAGTGTTGGGATAACCGCACCTCCGATCTGGTCATCAATAACATTTTGCTTGTCATGCCTCGTCCGTTGGTCCGATTTCGTTAAGCGACAGCTCGTCCGGTTGCCCGTGTTGTCCACAATCCTCTCTCTGTAGGATTTTGGACATATTTCACCGCCGCGTGGGGTTATTCCATCGAGTGTTGGAATACTCGCGTCCATCACAATATGACACGCAAGATCATACGAAGAGACGCGACAGTGGCGCCAGGCTGTTAAACACTTGCATTGCGTTTAACCAAATGCAGTGGTACCAACATGCCGATCTAGTTCAATTCCTTTGTCTAAAGCAGTTTACAGCTTGTGACAAAATCATTCACAAAATACCTCCTAACTATGCCCATCCACTATACATCTTATTTATTCAACGTGGTTATTTTTCGTGATCCGTTTCTTGCAAATAGTTCCCTCTGGTATCCCTGCCACTTTTGTGACGAAAAGATTGCCATTAACGAATTCGAAAAACACTTGCATAAGGTAAAGCGTGAAACAATGGTGCTGGAATTCGAGTGAGAGTGACGAACGGCTAAACAACTAGGGTGCGTACAATGTGCGTCTCAAAGTGCTGTTATGAGGCGATGTTATCACTTTTATAGGGTAGTCACTCAACGGCGGGCTTTCATTTTTGGATGGTGTTTGGCTACTTAGTTTATCAACAATGCTGGAACAAGACTTCACATGTTGGTATTATTTTAAACAACATTTTCCTATTATTCGTGTATGAATTCATGGCTTCAGTTAACCAAGTGAGGATGCGATGCAGTAAAATCTCATCTAATTTGACTTGACAGTGAGTGAGGATATGTAATTTGCTAAGAAAGACTAACTGTACGTCAAACCATTTTCTTGGCAAACTGAAAGAACTCCAATACTCGAGAATAGCTAATCGTCGAGAGAACAACCTGTTATGAGTGTAAAACTTTTTCATACAGTAAAAATGAAATGAGAAGTGGATGAGTTATAGTTAACGAAAAATTAGCGAGGAGGGTGAGTCCGGTTGACCGATTGGACGCCATGCTGATTAAGTGCGACGAAAACGCGCTGATTACCTGCAATCAGCACAACACGCTTGAACAATCCGACATCAAAGGTATCTGGTAACGTGCGCAAACTATATGTCACTTGCTAAGGTGTACATCCTTTGTTGAATACTCAATTCACTGGCTAGATGATTGAAAGTGAGTTGGTAGAAGGAAACAAAAACCGCTACTAATAAATTGAGAACTGTATAGAACATGTTCATTTGTCAGGACAACAGTTCGGTGACTCACCTAGCTTCTGGTTGGAAACAGGACAGAAGATGCGGATGGTTGAATTCAGTGTTCAGTATGCCAGAGACGGTTGATGAAATGAAGTGGCGAAAACCGCAAAGAGACTGACTCCCATAGGATGCCCTATATCATCCAATGGTACTCGGCTGTTTGTTAACCATTACACTTTTTTTGAAAATGATACTGAATGCTTGCATATAGGAATCTGCTTCCTTCTTTGAAGGAATCCAAAGGAGACGATTCAAGAAACATTTCCGGAGAAGTACTCCTGCGAAGTACGAGACTGTTCTGTATTGGGTACATCTGTCGAGGAAGCAAGCCTCTCAGAGTCACACAGAATAGATTTTTAGTGGCTCAAAATAGACCTAGTTCCTCTCAGAAAGAAACGGTGCGGCAGTCTTGTCGGATCAAACTTAGTAGAATTAGGCGTTGACATCAGGGTGGATCATGGTCAATCCTCACACACCATTCGGGCAAGACAACGGTTGACCAACACCCAACTAGGGAATCTGGAGTGAAGCTTGTTCCACAGCAGTTTGGTTCCATGAACCAAATCAAACAAATGCCACCAAATGACCACTGAGACGAGTAAGCGATACTCTGCATACATGACCTTCTGCAAGTATGAATACGTATCGGATATGAGAGGATTTGGTTTTGAAGCTGAACACCCTGAATTATTGATTCAATTGACGCAGTTACAATATGAACCAACGGATCATCCATAGGAAAACAGAGAGAAGTAACTCCATTTTTGGGCCCATCAAAACGGAAACTAACTAAATGACATTCTTCATACGGGCATTCCGAAATTTGTCTGAGCTCAAATAAGCCAGTAGTAATGTTATTCTGTTGACTGAAGGTTTTCGGGTCCGAATGATTGATATTTGAATCTTGCCTAACCCTAGACAGTCTGATAGCATTTAAGCAATACAGGACTATATTATTGCATAGAATGGTACGATATCGATGAGTCATTGTTCTCCCTACCTTTTGGCCAGAAAGGAGTGTGAATATTGATGTTGTTTTCTTGGATATGTACGTAGTTGGAACAAAATGTCATTTACAATAATTTAACAGTATGCTTACGACTTGTAGTACCGTAACATACTGAGAGTAGTAGTATCAATCATAAGAGCATGACTATTTTACGGGTTCAGATAAAGTGGCACTAACCCACTTTTTGTCACACTTACACCGACTGGATTTCAGAAATGAAATACTCTCTTCTCCCAGAGGAAACGCCCTTATCTGAAATACACTTGTTCTCCTCAGAGGGTGTTTCTTTTTGGGGCGAATACCATATGATGATATTGGGGTCCCATCAAGCTTGCCTCTCTTACATGATGCTCAATTATTTCCCTTGTTTTTCTTCTCCCTACATTTGTACTTATGTATTACTTTAATACTATGCGGATCACTGCCAGGACAAACGGTAGCCCAAATTATAGTACCCAGAGATACAGCTCAAGGACAATGATGACTAAAGTACTGCATATTTTGTGAAAGGAAATATACTATCCAGCGACCTTAGTCTGCAGCTTGTTGTGACCCTTATGAAATTATCATCGTGTGGCGAAGCAACGCATACCAAGGCAAACAACAGTAATATTTGCACGCCATTCGGACCAAGACATAGAGAAACACAAACAAATCAACATTACATGGTCCAATATTTGCCACTGTGTAATCGTACCACCATTACACGTGGACGGAGATATCTACAATCTAGTCAGGTCTAGACAAAAGTCAAATAATGACTATTCGAACTCGCGAGTCTTTGATTGGTGTAGTTCCTGTATTTCATGAAGCTATCGAGATCAAATATGAGATTTCTGAGCTGCAGGCATGACTATGCAGTTTAACCGGTAGAGCGTAAGCCACGTGTAAGCATTCGGTTTTTGTGGCAGTACTAATTAAAGCGAGTTTTCTAAGAAGTGACCTTGAAAGGGTGAACACATGGTAGTATATTGCATGACCTTGTTTGGGTTGATTTCATTACATGTTACCAAAAACATGTTACAGAAATGAAAATTATAATACACTCGTCAAATCGATACTGACAATTGTTGGTGTACAGCTACAATGCTGATGATGATGAAAAACAGGCTGACGGAATAGATAAACGAAGTCAGATGGAAATGGTTACATGAGTATTGACATATATGCGTTTTTCGAATTTACTTAACTTCACATCCAGATAAGGTTGATTTCACAGTGATTGGTGGATACCCGAAAAAACTTAACAGAACATAAGCCAGATTAGCCCTTAATGAAATTGATCAAAAATACAAATTATTGAGAACACCCTGAATAAAACATGTCTATCAGTTAACGAGTTAAACAGAGTTGGCGGTAAAATCATAACAAAATGTAAACAGAAAAAGGATGTCATACGTGAAAAAATCAGAAGTTAAAATAAGTTGGGAGAATACAAAGGCCTATGACATGGACCACAATCATTACGTCTTTTCATCGTAACCAACAGTGTCGTCAACAAAAGCTGGTAAGTATCCATTAGAATCTAATCTGAAAGATTTTAATGAAGCAGACATTATGCCTCAAACCAAAGCTATACACTGGCCACTAGCTTTCAGCCTAAGATAACGGCCACAAACCGAAGTGAACGGCACTGGGTTGGCATGACTGAAACGTGTCCGGGTCAGCGAAGGTGTGCGAAATGAAAAGAGTACGTTAGGAGACTAAAGGCCGGCTATCTTGAAGATGTATTGGCGAACCTGACTATTAATACAGGCGACAGTCTTTTTCACACGGAGTGAAGGCTTCGGTAGTGTTGGAGGTCGGCAGCAGGAACTCGTCAGCTATTTTCTGAGGGTTGTTCAAAATTTGAAGGCACACAGAAAGACTTCAAACGATCGCATCAGATACCTGGCCCTACAGAATGCTGCTTCAAAACTGGGGCATTTTCCCTCCTACATTCTTTATTGCAAACAATCTCCCTGAGACGGTGGGCAGTTTCACACAATTGGGTAGCACTCTCATCGGCTTGTAATATTGCTGATGAGATATCAGTGAGGGTAGCAAAGGCACGAGTTGTCTTTGGCAGCCTGCGTCGTCGGTGGCGTCGGAAAGACGTCCGGCTGTCGTTGAAAGGAAGGGTACGTAATACTTTTTCTACGGTTCGGAAGCGTGACCTGTTCGTGATGAAGATGTCAATATCTTTTTCCATAGTGGGTTCTCTTTTAGGCATAAGAATGTATCTTTCGTGTAAAAGCCTTTCGTTTTAGTGCAGTAGAATTTCTCCATTGTATTTTCAGGCTGTGGAAGTGGCTTATGATTGGTCTAGTGGACTCATATTTTGCGGCCTTTTTGATTGCGACTGCTCGCATTGGCTGCTGCGCTAGGACAATGTCCGAGGGAACACTTGAGTTGTGAAGGTCGTCATGTGGTCCAATCATTGGTTTGTGCTCTCTGCCCCCTCTGGGCTGGACTCTATACCCCGATTGGATTACATGACGACCTTCACAACTCAAGTGTTCTCTCGGACATTGTCCTAGCGCAGCAGCCAATGCGAGCAGTGTAATACAGTTCGTTGTCGTATGATTGACGCCACTTAAGTTTTCGACTGTGTAAGTTGTGTGCATGACTTACTGGGCCTCTGGCTCATACTTGTCCGTTTTCGTCACCATTCCAGATTCGCGTTTGGTCCTCGTCCTTTAGGGAAATGCTGTTCCTCAGTGCCTCCACTCCGTTGCACATTACAATTGGCGTCGCGGGCAGGATGTTGGGATGGTGGCGGTGACTGGATTCATTGCGCATCAGTCTCATCATCTCGAACAACTATCTTAGTGCAACAAGCAAAAGTGATCATGTCGATGATTACGAAGCACTGAGGACAGTGCTCTTCTCTAAGGAGAGGGCAGTGTAATACAGTTCGTTGTCGTGTGATTGGCGCCACTTGAGTTTTCGACTGTGTAAGTTGTGTGCATGACTTACTGGGCCTCTGGCTCATGCTTGTCCGTTTTCGTCACCATTCCAGATTCGCGTTTGGTCCTCGTCCTTTAGGGAAACGCTGTTCCTCAGTGCCTCCACACCGTTGAGTTGTGAAGGTCGTCATGTGGTCCAATCATTGGTTTGTGCTCTCTGCCCCCTCCGGGCTGGACTCTATACCCCGATTGGACCACATGACGACCTTCACAACTCAAATGTTCCCTCGGACATTGTCCTAGCGTAGCAGCCGATGCGTGCAGTCGCAATCAAAAAGGCCGCAAAGTATGAGTCTACTAGACCAATCATAAGCCTCTTCCACAGCCTAAAAATACAATGGAGAAATTCTACTGCACTAAAACGAAAGGCTTTTGCACGAAAGATACATTCTTATGCCTAAAAGAGAAACCAGTATGGAAGAAGGTATAGAGGCTTCCTGTGTTTGACTAGTGCTGTCTCCGCCAATCAGCCCACATCAAGTGGGATGTTCGTTTGTCGTTCACCGGTACTTATTCCGGAACGCTCGGAGTGCGCGAGCGATTGGTCAACTAATTAAACTGAACAGTCTGTGATGATTAGGTCACCTACTCCGCATGCCAGCTGAGCGTTCACCGTATCGAACATTATGTACTGAGACTAGTAACAGTTGGGTAAAACCGCGTGATGATCAAGCAACAACGTGGTCACAAAATATGAAAACTTTGACTGTTCCATTGAGCAAAATGAGTAGATGTTGTCTGCCTGGCTGGCTCAAATCGTTGGCTAGAAGCGCTACTGGAGATGGCAGCTTACCGCAATCTATGGCGCACCTGCATTCACCATTTACAGTTCTTCTACTTAGCCTTCTATTATAAATTTCTAATTGTTCTGGTAACGTTTTCTTCTCCTAGGATATTTCATGTTACTGTTGAGGTGAATGGCGGTCTGAGCCATAATACCTCCTGGTCAGGCCGAAGAATGTTATGATAAGGATGATGAGATCATACTGATACAATAGATAGTGTAAATTAGAAAACGTCACTCGGGATTTAACTGAATAATTTGTGACAGCACTAAGCAATTCACCGGCACTAATCCAGTTTCCAAAGTAGGCTAATCTCACGACTGTATCTGGTAACCCACCACCATGAATGTTTCGAGTCTGATCGTCACGGATATTGAGCAGACCAGCAAGATCTAGTTTAAAGGTGACACTGTACGCCGCATAATAAAGAACATTTTGTGGTGTAAAACGGGAACTTGACCAACTAATCTTGTAACAACACTATGAACTTAGCAAGTACAAAGATCAGACCAAACTGACGAAATGAAACCTCAAAGTTATCCAGTATATCTTAAGCTATCCGTGGAATGTCAGCTGCACACCACAAATCTAGTCATTGAGGGCACTTCCACACTCGCATGTTCTCACGCGTTTACAACACTCCCTAGGATCATTTCAAATGTAAAATGGAGTGCTGAAGATAAGCGATAAGATATCACGAGCTGTAATATGGCCCAAGGTAAGTATATCTACAGAGTACTATAGGAAACATTTCCAGCATCTCCATTATTGTTAAGCAACCGCAAAATGTGGTTCTGTTAGATGAAAACACAACACGAGACAAGTTAGGAAAGCATCAAGTACAAAAACAAAACATTATGTACTGAAGGAAACTCACTCCATATTGTGCGCGATGCAACGGCCGACGAAGCTTTTTGACCTATTACTGGCGAATGAGACTGATGTTCAGAATGTAGCACTTGTGCAGCCAACTGCATCATCATCAACATGGCGACTACCATGACCAAGCTTTGGATCAACAGCGATTTAGAAAATGGGTGTACGAACCTATATAAATAGGAGAGAAGGAAAAAACCAAGGAAGTTGAGCGACTGTCCTTGGCAGTTTGATAAAATTCACAGACATACCTACAGTTTGAACTAAACGCATACAGGATATTCTAAACCATACAACAGGGAGACAGTTGGAAAAAGGAGACGGTCATCTTCAGTAATAATTACAGTAGGATGGTAAAAGTTACAGAAAAGACGCTGTCTTGAAGCTAACGCCTTAATCTGACTTCTAATCCAGTTGTCTGTAAGGATTGAGCGACTGGTCTTGATTGTCACAGTTTAAACATGAATATTTGACAAATTACGCTCTGATCCTCTCACCTAATTTCAAAAAATTGAGAATTTTGTGGTCGGGTAGCAGTATGGCATCAATACAAACCAGATGTATTACTACAGTTGATGATAAGCGTCAACAAAAGATATATACTGGAGTCTAAACAGAAAAAACAGCTGGATAAAAAAGTTGGAAAGAAATCTGTTTATTAGGACGTACCGTGAGTTCAAAAGAATGAACCTCTATGCGTAGTAACGAAACTAAACATTTTCTACTGAACGATGTTCACCAGTTATTACGTCATCCAGTTTTGGTAGTCGTCTCTACGTTGAGATTGCCGTTCGATTGAATAATCAAAGAATACATGGCACATGCGTTCTGAATCGCTGTCAAGTACAGGCATGAAGTGAAGAACGCTAACATGATGAACATGTAAAGTAAACAACATCAAGTAATACAACTTTTCGTAAGATGTCGTACAAATGTTTTCTGCATAGTAATAAAACGCATTCCGCGAAGGCTGGGTGCTATCAGACTGCTCAGACACAGAGATAGGGATTAGAAAAGACCAGAGAGACTGGACTTGAATATGGCGGTTGGCAACCTCGAGTAGAAGGCTCACACAGACCCAAAGCATAGCAAAACATCACACGAATGAACAACAGTTAAACGAAGAGCGGCATCACAATTTTAAAGTTGCCTAACTAAAATTACGGTGAGGAATGAACCAAGTTAATTCATCAGTTCAATCTTCACAAGCGATTTTGACAATCACTGTACCTAAACAGTATTATGCTCTATTAAACCTTATGCTCAAGGCATTTCCTACCAGTAGACAGACTAGGTGGTACGTGAATTAACTGATACCATCAGACTATTCAAATGTAAACAGAGGGTCCGAACCTGCAACTAGATACCTAGCGTTGTTTCCACTGCTAAGTAACTGTGAGCCAGATGAATCTCATTAAAAAAACTGGGAATTTCAACCAAGACAATGTCAAGGGTTACCGTTGATTAGATTTAGACAACCTGACAGTAACAGACCCAACTATCACCAAAAAATACATGCAGCAGCAGCAGGCATCGCCATGAACCAGTCGACAATTCATGAGCAGGTAGTTTCCAAGCTTGTCGCGGATGTATCGATTATGTATTCCTCTTGTGATGGACAATGAGATATCTATAATCCTATTCTTAATCAATGATAGTGAAAATATTATAGATCTAGAGTCTTCTGGGGATCACCTCAGTGTACATCGATCTCACTTAAGTTATTATATACCCGCTCTCAGTATAGGGGATGTTTGTGGGCAGCTAGTCAAAAATTTTCTACTGTAGTTGGCGTTCGACAGAAGTGTCTGAGCTCTCTATCGTTATTCACCCGAATGATGATGACATCTTGAAAGGAGCGCTGAAGATTCCGATGATCTGTCAAGTAGTAAGTCGGTCGATAACAAGTACGTGGGTGATTGCTACATTCGGTTCTTCTGCAAACAACATGCAGACTATGCTGAACTCAGTAAATG